>CAOLHI010004231.1:0-129280 GCA_948474755.1 Ctenosaura bakeri
GACCAATCTTTCTGGCCGCTCCGGACTCTGCTCTGGACTGCGTTTCCCATTTGGACCTCAGAATGTCTGGACTGTGCTTATGCTTCAAACTGAAAGTGCACAGAAGCACTGAAACCCTCCTGCATTCCCTCCTGCCAGTTCCAGGAGAATGTAGATGAATTCACCAGGCGCTTGCTAGCCTTAAACACGACAGGTGCTAGAAACAAAGACGCTTTGGTGGCTGCAGATTCTGGAAAATGTTGTCCAAGTCAAGCAACTTAAGGTGTTGACAACTGTTCCCACAGTCATGGTAGCTGGGGAAATTCAGCAGGAGTAATCCAAAAGGGCAATTGGTCCAAGCTGAGTGCCCTGTAAGTTGAAGATGGAGAAGGTGGGGAAGTATCTCAGGGGCAGATCATAAAAGTTCAGTCCCTGGAATCTCCAGATAGGGCTAGGAAATGAATCTTATGATGTTGGTGGAACTTGGGAAGAAGCCCTCCCTCCAGTAGCTCAAAACTTGGACAGGCTCATATAGGGAGCAGCCACCAAGAAAGTCCTGTCATGTGTCTTCTTTACCAGGTGTGTCCATGATAGTGGTGGGACTTAGAAAAAACTCTTCTCTAGGATCCAAAAACTCCAGCAAGCTAACATTACTAGAAAGGTTGTGGTGTGTGTGTGTGTGTGTGTGTATCTGTGTGTATGTGTCCCTTTCTGTTGCCAGAGATCTATGCAATTTTAAAAAAAATCTTTCCCAGATTTATTTTCTATCCTCCCTCCCTTCAAATGCAGCAATTTGCTAATAAATATTAGAAGGCCAAGGCCGTCTGCTCTGCAACAATATTCCTTTTCTTTTTTAATATTACGGGAAGTAGGTTGGGAGCAGCTAATGCTTATTTGCAAGCAAATTGCTTACAACTGGATTTTAATTTAGTGGCGTGCGTGGCAGCAAATGCCTTTTGACGCATCGTGTATAAACTCTTGTAGATGCGACGTCTCGGGCATACAAAGAACGCTGCACAAAGTACACCTTCATTAGTTTACTAAATTGGATTTCATTCCATTTCTTTCTTTCTTTTTTCCATAAGAAAAGAAAATAAAGAAACGAAACAAACCGGCTGGAGCAAGAAGTCTTCTGCACACACAGAATGATGCAGCGAGAGGGCTGTTTGCTTTGGGCTGAGAAATAAGACTGAGGTGTTTAAAGTGATGCTGGAGCAAAGAGAATAGTCTTATTTTGGGAATATCTATTGGCCATGAAAGTCAGTCTCTGAGAAAGGACAGCAAGGTGACTGCCTTCGGGTTCTTCTCTGTATATTTGGCTGCCCACTCTTGCTGTTGCTTTTGACTGCCATTAAATAGAGTTTAACTAATGCTGGCCCTATGAATGAGAGATTTCTCCATTACTCTACGATTGACACCCTTTCCCAGGTCTTGCAAGCTCAGTGTCCTGGCATTATGAGCCCCTTCCCAATGGCTAAAAGCTGGAGTGCATTGAAGAAGTCAATGTTAAAACTGTGCCCACCCAAACTGCAACTCAGGACTTCTTTACGTGGTGATGGATTTTATCAGGAATGAATTTGGGGACTTGTAATTAAAATCCTAATGACCACAGAAACCTGTTGTGCTAATGGCTGGGAGAAAACAAGAAGGAAGTTGTTATTCCCACTCCTGCCTTATTCCTTTATTCAGTTTATTTCTGTAGCAGAAGGAAGGCCGGGTCAACTTGCCCGGAGCCACTGGGGGAAAAGAGCAACCAAACAAGGCATCTGTCAAGAGGGGTCTGCTTCTTGAGCTAACCACTTCCCCTGACAGCCTCTCATTAACCGTAGGACACAGTGGGTGAAGATGTCTCAAATCAGGATTCGGAGCTAAACGCCAAACAGCTGCAGATACCAGCAAGTGATAAATGTCACCACAGTGAGGTCGCTTGGATAAATATGTTTAACACCGCACCAAAAGGTTCTCCTGAAATGTCACATCCGTGAGCAATGGGGGGGAAGCTCGGCACATCTTCCTTGAGAAGAAGAGGCAGATATGCAGCCGTTCCCACGGTGTGCTTTCTGCCAGGGGTGACGCCCACATCAATGGGGCAAGGCATCCACTCCAGGTATGAGTCCAGATTTTAAAGAAGTACCCCAAGATGATGAACTAACCCCTCCAGCAGAATCACAGAGTCTGAAGGGACCCCAAGGGCCGTGCAGTCCAGCTCCATTCTGCCATGGAGGAAGACACCATCAAAGCCCTCCCTTTGCAAGATGGCCATTCAGGCTTTGTTTAAAAACCTCCAAAGGAGGAGAAACCACCACACTCCCTAGAGGTTTTCAAACAGACCTTAGATTCCACCTTTCAGGATTGCTTTACCTGTCTGTTCTGCAGCGGGAAGGGTTCGACTAGATTGCATTTGGTTACATTGCAACTCTATGATTCTACATTTGGCAAATTCTTGGTATTCACTCCACAACGTTAATTTTTATAGTGGGAAACAGCATGTGAAATAGAAAGGATTATTTTCCCCAAATTTAGCCTTTGCCACATTCTGTTCACTAGTTTTGCATGTGAAATTTTAAAAAATAGCTTCCCGTTCCCCTTGTGGAGGACGACCGACTGAATCAGCAGTCAGAAAAACTGTCAGCCAAAGAAGTCCGACCGCACAGAAGTAATGTGGAATTTGTTGGCACAAGATGTGACAATGGTTTACTCACTTGGACATGAAAAAGCTGCAACAAACATGTTGCAGAACAGAATGTTGCTGCCTAACCAGCCACCCAGCCATCCCCTCTCCAAGAATACTCCATTCCTTTCCCTTCTTCTTTATATCCAGCTAGTATTCCAAAGCCACTGAGCATGGTCAGTCCTCGTACGGTCCTTTTCAGGTTCTCCCAGTTCTGGCTCATTTCCTCAAACTAACAAAACAGGTGCATTCCTCCTCCAGGATTTAATTCTGACTTTCCCCCGGGGGTGCTGCAGTGACGCCCATGGACCTTTCTCATTTCAAGAGGGGATGACACAACAGTCACCAGGATGACATACGAGGGTGTTGGGGACTCTAGTTTCAGCACATCAAACAGCTAGCTTCCAAGAGTAACCGGTGGGTGAGTGTTGTAGCTCCATATACAGAATTGGTTTGCTGAGAAGATGGGGAAATAATATTAACTGACCTCCCCAGGAGACATTGGAGACTAGGACATGGAGAAATGGCTCCAAAGTGCAGGAAAAGAGGTTCCACCTAAACAGTAAGAGCAGTTCAGTGATGAATCTGCTGTTTTCTGGGAATGTGGCCAGGGCCATTTCCGTATGAGACTGTTATAGTGCTATTATTCCACTTTCAACATCCTATGGGATCCTGGAATTTGCAGTTTAGGGAGGGGCCGGAAATGACCTGAGTCTCCTTTGAAGGCTTTTAAAGGCTGGACAGCCATTTGTTGGGAGGGCTTTGATCGTTTTTTTCGTGCATGATAGATTGGGGTTGGACTGGATAGCCCTTGATGTCCCTTCTAGCTCTAAGATTTTATACTCACATTCTTGCTGGAATGTAACACTTCAAAATAGGGATGAGAAAAATATTTGAAAGTATTCCAAAAAATGGTTAAAAATGTATTTCTCAACTGATGAGAATCTTTGCCGTCTAGGACTTGTTCTGCACAAAATTGGTCCGGGGTTGTTTTGCACAAAAAAATAGCATTTTTCTTTGCAGATAATGATACCTGTCCTAATATTTGTTTATGCTTATCTTCCTTCAGCTTCAGTTGTCAGATAATCTCCAACTCTGTTTGAGGACTGCATTAATCAGCATTGACCTCTGTCTCCCAAAGACGGTCTTGCAGAGGAAAAGAAATTCCATGGGAGTTGCAGAACCTGATGGACCAGGAAAGTGAGGAAGATTTGAGCAGAAAGGAGAAGGTCTTGCACGATGCTGTGGAAAATCTAAAGACGCAAAACATGAGCAGAAAGGAAAAGCTTGCAGCTTTCTGGCAGAAACAGAGGGAGATCTTTGAGAGGAAGAGAGGAAGAAATGCGGCTTTGTGGGAGCAAAATGTGACTCTTTGGAAGAAGAGCATGGCTCTCTTTGAGACCATCAAGAAGACACTTAAAGAGGAGCCAGACCTTTGGAAAGAAGAGCTGGGAGGGTGGAAAGAAGAGATGGCCCTTTGGAAGAAGGAGTTAGACCAGTGGGAGGAGAGATTCTCTGGAAGCTATTAGAATTCTTTCTGCAGTCTTCAGAGCAGATATCTGAGTGAAGATGGGTGGATTGAGCTTTCTCCAAAAATGGCATTTTGGAGACCCCTGTGTCTTACGCTTAAAAGGGAAATAAATACTTCAGGAAACCATATGTGCACTTAATATATATAAGCTGGATTTACTTGCCTCTGTTGCTTGTTTGTCTGTTGTTGTTGTTGGGTCCCTTCAATTCGTTTCCAACTTATGGTGACTGTAAGGCAAAGCTATCAAAGGGTTTTCTGCAGCTGAGAGAGTGTGATGGGTTCAATCCCCCATTTGGCCATGGAAACCCACTGGATGACCTTGAGCATGTCACACACTCTCAGCCCCAGAAAACCCCAGGATCGGATCATCTTAGGGTCACCATAAGTCAGAACTGACTTGAAGACACACAACAACAGCTTTATATTTGTTTTAAAGTAAGATTTTTAAAATGGTTTTGATTCTGTTGTTGTTTAATACTGTTTTAATCTAGGTTTTTAACTATGTGTGTTTTCTGCCTTTCTGTAGGCTGCCTTGAGTACCAGTCTAGGAGAAAAGCAGGATATAAATAAAGGGAAGGAGGGCTGAATGGATGGATCAGCAAAATAGGTTTGGCACCTGGATCTAGATAGATCACTGAAATAAATCTGGCCTCTGGATCTAATTGGGTGATAGTTTCAGCGTATTGCATAGCTCTTTAAAACTCAAACCGAAATGAAATACATCAGCTGCCACTGAAATAAATGTTGTATTTTTCTTTCAAATTAGATTTCTAGGGACAGGTTCTAGGGAGGGAGAGATCAATGCATCTCCAGCCCTTGTCACTTTCACATGTATTCAAAAGCTTACATCTGTTCCATTTGATTTCCAAGCCATTTTGCAACTCAAAGAACACTACACAAGGGTTTGCAAATATTTGGATGCATGACTTTTCCGAAAACATGCATTTCTGTATCTGATTTTTGAGCCAAGAGCTATGTCGCAAAATCTGAGGAAGGGTGCCATTTGAAATATCACTGTGCTCAGATGGCACCTAGTTGCTCCCAAAAGTGCACAAAAGGTCAGTGTGCAGAAAAAGGCAGATCCAAGCAAATTCTGGCTAAAATGCAGTGGCAGCTGGTGCGTTCCATGTCAGTAGGGTGCAAATCCACTACAGGCTTTTGTTAGCACTTTAAAAGATCTGCCCAGGGTCCTGAATCCTTCTCCTCAAATAAGTTCAGGACCTTGGACAGAGCCTTTAAGGCCTTCACTGACATCTGGAGTAGATTCATCACCCCACTGACATTGGATCCACAAGTCTCTGCAGCTAAAATCACTCCACTGGGATACAATATGAATTAAGTTTCATCGTTTAGCTTTAAGGTTCCTCAAAGACTAAGGCATTGCTCTCAGAAGAAGGATACTCATAACTGTTCTTAGCTTTACATGGTTGAGGTTCTCCAACATCTGATGGCTCTGACATGTTCTTCTACTCAGCTGTTCCTCAAGATAGCTAGCACCTGATATGGCCAGCTAACCTCACAGGGAGCATCCTTTTGTATCTTCCAAATCCATTTTTGTGAAAGTAAAGAGTTTACGAGGCACGTTAGCACAAAGGCCACCTTCTCTGCTTTGCTTCCAAAAGGCACCATAGAAGCTGCAGCTTCTTCATTCTGATGATGGAACCTGAAGTCCTGTAGATGTTCCAGGCTTGTTCTGTTAATAGTCACAGGCTGCCATGACAACCGAGTTAACAAAGGGGCCTTGGTCATAGGAGGAGGAGGTGCAGGTCAGTCCATATCCTACATTTACTAGTACTTTGTGGATTTAGAGACCTTGAATTTTTTTTCTTATTTGTTTTTTCATAAACAGATCAGGCATCTTGGGTGTGATCAAAGGCATAAGCTTCTCTTCTTTTGTGGCGGCCAACCACACGCAGGACATGAATGCAAGAGCCCTTCTCCTGATCTTGACCTTGAGTCATGCTGTCTTTGATTCTGGAGGCAGTATATATTGCCATCTTCACTAACAGTGGCCAACCAGGGCTTCTCTAGCCCCTCTGTCCATAGACAATATTTCCAGGGAGAGGGATGGTAAGAAAAAAGATGCTGGGTTTGTGAGAACCTGGATTTAGCCTTACTTTCTGCAGTGCTAGAAACTTGGAGACCAAAGAAAAGATTCATGGATGGGCAGACAGAATTCTTACTGGAGAACACTGCCTTCACTTGCCCCTTCCCCCCATAGTAAGGTTGAGTACACCTTATCCGAACGAAAACCTCCAAAAACTGAAGTTTTTGCCACCAGCTGCCTGCTTCTGCCTTCGAGACAACATTGTCTTCAGTCCTGCTTGTTCATCTCTCAGATCCTCAGTCTCTTTCTAGGCTTCCATCTCATACACACCACAGGTAGGGAAGAAATGAGAAGCAAGGCTGAAGAGAGAAATTAGGATCTGTGAAATGTTGAAAATCCAAGTGTAGTGCTCAGCATGAAATGGTGGCTGTGGTGCTCCAGTTTGTTCATTCCCAAACTCTCCAGACATTTGCTCTACATCCACCCATGTGCAACAGAGCATCCCAATAAGGATCCAGGTGTAGACTAGGAAGTGCCAGAGAGCCACAGGGGAAGCCGGTGTGGCATCACACAAGTGCCCAGTGCAGATCACAAGTGCCTGATATACATCACAAGGCCCAGGGAGCATGTACAGTGCGCAATGTGCATCAGAAGTGATTGATGCTCATCAAGAGTGCTTGGTACACATTGGAAGCACCCAAAGCACATTGAAACACTCTTGCCAGTCTCCAGGTACATTTCTTTGCAAGTCACTAATGGGGTGTCATTGTATTCTGCAATGTAGCTGTGCATGCATTAAGTTAAAAAAAAGAGACCATGAAGTAGAATCTTGGCCACCATTTCTGAGCCACAATATTATTTTCTGCAAAGAAAATGTTTTCTCCTGTACCCAAATGCCACATATGAATTTTGTGCAGAATAGCCCTCAAACTCCTAACAGTCCTCAAAAACTGTGCAGTTTTCAAAAGCTTTCTCATAGCAAGAAGAGCATTACTCATTGCTTCCTTTAAGAAGGAAGTTGGCAGATAATTACATCTCTAACTATGCCGCTTTCTCATTTCTTTCTCTGCTCACAGCTGTAATCTAATGGAGACCAGGACCAAGACAAGTTTAGGCTTTGTCCCTAGCAATGAGGAGTCTCCGGAGAGGAGGACCAGTGCTTCTCCTACCCGAATTTCCAATAAGCGAGAGAGCTGGCACCATGCACCCTTCCTCCCCTCCAATTTGCAAAAGGAAATTGTGCAACGGAATCTGAAAGATGCGAAAACAGCCCTGCAACAGGAGATCAAGATTTTCTGGGAGAAATCCAAAGACTTGAGGGCAGAGATCAACACCTTCCGAGAGGACAACAAGATCAAGGCCTTGTGGGAAGAGATCTGTGCATTCAAAGAAAAGAACCAGGCTTTCATGGAGGAGATCAAGAACTTCTTGGAGGAGAGCAGCATCTTCATGGTTGACGTCAAGGATTTCCACACCAAGAAGACAGACTTCCAGGACAAGATGAGAGCCTTTCAGGAGAAGATTGAGGCATTTCAGGAGAAGATTAATGGTACAGAAGAAGAGATCACCTCCTTAGAGAAAAAGAATGAATCTTTCAGGGAGATGGTCAAAGCCTTCCAGCTGAAGAACAAGGAGTTCCAAGAAGAAAACAAGAACATGAGAGAGAAGAACAAGTCCCTTCAGGAGAAGATGGAAGACGTAGAAGAAAAGAACAAGGCTTTCTGGAAGGAGTGCAAAGCCTTTTGGAAGAAAGATAAGGCTTTCTGGGAAGAGGACATGGCTATATCCAGAGACAAAATGGCCCTCTGGGAAGAGTACATAGCTTTAAGAGATAATGACCAATATCTCCAGGAAGAAAAAGCCTTGATGTGGGACATGGTGGAAGCTCTCTGGGATGCCAAATACTCCATATGGAAAGAGATCAATGGATTTCCAGAGGATCTACCACATGAGTATGACATTGAAGTCTTAGAGAATGGGGCTGATGGAGACCATGACGACCTGTTTGATGAAATGAAAGTGATATAAAAGATGACACTGGTCTGGTTGACGCAACCCTGAAAGGCTACTATGCGCTGATCAAAAACACACATTACACAGTGGCTCCTTTGGCATCAAGACCTTAATAAAATCTTGGGGGAACTTAAGACAGTGTTGCTTCCTTGCATGGCGACCAATTCACACAGGCACCCCTACCATGAGCTTGATGGCCAGGGGCAGCTGAAGCCCGCATTTGGCAGGACACACACTCACATGCATCTTTCTCTCAATGGCTGGCACCATGTTGGTGAGTCCCCACTAGAGCAGACCCAATTGATCAACCCATCAGTGGCAAATAAACATGTAGATACATCAGAGGGGATCAATGAGCCTCCTCTAATTGGGACTAAAATAGGATATGAGCCAATGCCTGCCCAAAGAAGCTGCAAATGTAAATGGTAATTTTGAGCTTATTGGGGGACTATGTCTCCCCTTTCTTTGAAAGATTTCCCCAGCTGATTCTTCATCTATAGTGGCAGAGAAATGAGACTGATCTTCCCCTGAACAACTCACACACTCCTTTGTTTATCCTTCTTTCTGTGCATTTCCTGTCTAAAGTGGCTCACAGGTGCATGCTTACATGTGCATCAAGGTTGGATCTGGGCTTTCCTTTCTGTTGTCTGAATGACTTCCATGCCTTCCCCTTTGACACTCAAACTGGGCTCAAAGTGCATCAATGTGATTTCTGAGGATCTCCCCGCTCCACAGTTAACCCCATTCAGTATGGCCCCTCTGCAACATTTTCATAAAGGTTGGAGGACGTGTCATGGAGAAGGAGGAGTGAGAAAGTCCCCATTCATTAGCCCATCTGCACCTAGCTGCCCCTAGACTCCATCTCTTTGGTGGTCCCAACTAAAGTAGACCCATTCAACCTATTATTGAATGGTGAGTCAACACATAGGTAAATCCCATTGACTCCGGTGAAATCTCTCCAAGGTTACTGGCAGTTATTTCTTCTTCCCAGCCCTTATTCACTCCTTCCCTTCCTTCTCTTTCTGAGCACATCCTTCTGACACTGCAGCTTTGATGTCTTGGTGGGGACGTTACGGCGAATGGACAAATCACTTGGGGAAGAGACAAGTTCAGCCTTTGCTGGTTTCCAGCTGCTTTGATTGTCACATTGGGTTAGCGCATCGCGTCGCACCCACATCACCAGGCCAGAGCAATGAAGCAAAGACAGAAAGAACATCTGAAGGCTGACTCAGGAGGAAGCTGGAGAGAAGAACATGTGTCTGCAGTTCAGCTCAGCCAGCTTTGCGCTGAACAGGACACAAAATTAAACAGGCAACCGTTCACGTCATACCTGCATATCCATATCCATTAATTTGTCATTTGATATCTCAACACCCTTGTTCAGCAGCCATGAGCCTCTTGCAAATGACCTCCGGCATTCATAGTACCTGGAAAGCAACCTCCCCCCCGACTCCATTTAAACACCTGGTTTCTGCATCTGATGCTTGCTCCATTACCGGGCTGCTCGCCTTCATCTCACAGTCTGTTTGTGCTTGCAACAGGTGTATTAGCTCTGCCACTCGGCCTGAGATGAGTGTTAAAAATAGACTGGACATGCACTGCTTCAGAATGTGTTTGACGTTATTGCTAACCACCTCTCCAAAGCTGGCCAGACTGCAAATGACTCTGGTTGACCCAATGTGGCAAATCTAATGAGTCTTTTGCAGCAATGCACAGAGAGGTTTTTAACTTATCCAGGAGGAATCATACACATCCATAAGCCCTGTTGCCTTGCCAGCTTTTAAATGCAGGATTAACTGAAGCAACCTGCCCAAAAGCACAGCATGGCTGAGGCCATTTCTGCACTGGACTATTATAGTGCCATTATTCCACTTTCAACATCCTATTGAATCCTGGAGTTTGCAGTTTAGGGAGGGGCCTTTGAGGATGGCCTTTGAGGCCCCTCCCTAAACTGCAAAGCCCAGAATTCCACAGGACGTTGAAAGTGGAATAATAACGCTATAACAGTCTTGTGCAGAAATGGCCCTAGGCACATTCCCAGAAAACAGCAGATTCATCATTGAACTGCTTGGGGAGGGGCCTTTGAGGAGAGGAGGAAACAGCATTTTCTGTGCAGAAAATAACATTTCGATACAGAAATGCACAGAAAATGCTGTTTCCTGGGCAGACAATGTGTTCTATGCCAATCCTCTGAGTGTGAATTTTGCAGAGAATCAACCCTCCATTACAGCATTTTTTTGCACGGAAACTGTGCTGTTTTCTACCCACAAAATGTGCTCCTTTCTGCAGAAAACAAACATTGCACAGCATAAGTCCTGAGATATGAAGTTTCTCCTCCATCCAAGTTTCTTCTGTTCAGGGTTTCTCATTTTGAGAAAACATTTTCACATATTCTTTCCATCCCTAGTGCAACAACCTGTGGACTAGCTGAGACCCTGCTCTGTGCATTTACTCATCCTCTGTGAAATGTCTGGATTATCTGTGAATGATCTGGACTAAACTGGCCTACCTGTACCTGTTTCCATTGCAATAGTTTTATGGCCACTTGCTGCCTTCAGGCTTGGGACATCCCCTGCCGCTGGAAACGTGAGAGATGGTCTCCATTCTCTCTCCCCTCCCTGTTCTATGAAAATAGCAAGCCATGCCTTCAGTCTGGGACTTTCTACCAAAGAACAGGATAAGACAGATATTCTTCGTGGCTTGTTACGCCCGGAGGAAAAGAACATGCAAAGACAAGAGGGCAGCCTGCAGGTAATGAGACACCCCACCGCTATCCGAGGGGAACCAAAGGAACAAATCACATTTGCTGCTCGGAGGATGCTCGTGAACGCCCAGCAGGTCTGTGCAAAATACCGTTAGTTACAGAGACAGATGAGGAACCCTTTGGGCTGGGAGGTGCAAGATTACATTAGCATGGCATTTATCTTGCGTTAAATTGTAATCCCTAATTAGGCTCTAAATAACGGAGCCTCTCCCATTGTAATGACAGGTGGTATGAGTTACTTTCTGGGGAAGTATGGTGAGCTATCATCCCAAGAGGCACGCTAACTCTGCCTTTCAAGGCACACCTCCATTTATCTTCCTGCCATGCGTCCTTTTGGTAACCGAGGTGATAATTCAATGCTCCGCCATGCCCCAGGCATCGCAGGCCTTAAATCCCTAAGATGCGGATAAATACTTTCCAAACAAAGTTTTATGCAGGAGTCGAGAGGGCTGTATTTTGGGGCAAAGGCTCTCCTGGAGCTAGAATGACACCCAGGCTGTATCTGTCAGGTCAGCACACCAAAACGCCTTATGCCGAATGGAGTTTGATTTCTTCGAATTTTGATGGGAGAATCACTTTTGCATTAGATTGCAATGTGAAATTCCAAAAAGAAGATGAAGAAATGTACTGTTTTAGTGCTATTCTTCATAGTGAAGGTTGCCATAAAACTGAGGTCCTGATGCACAGAGGGAAAAATGTTGCAATGTCCAAAAAAAAGTCAGTTACAAGCAGGGTTGAACCGAATCAAGACGCCAGTTCAATCTGGAAGGATGTGTGAATTTGTCTGTTTTCAAGCTCATTCTGGTTTCCATGGAGGTCCAGTTGGGTGCTTTCTGGCTGCCATGCCATGATCCCATGGCCGTTACATGGCTATGGAGGGGGCACCCAGAGGCAAGTGGCATAGACAAGGTGATATTGCAGATCGAGGTTTTGTATCTGTCCACCTGGAACAACCCAAAAATGACAGGCACATTTGCAATTCCTTTTGTGTGGCAGTAATCAATAGGACTGATTTCCAATTAAACTATGCAGATGAGCACATTGCCTGGTGGGGAAGAGAAAGATTGCAACCTATAACTCTGGAAGACTTGGGCCTCTGCATGTTTCATGCCCCTCCCCTTTGTAACTTACTGTAAGAGGGGGAGCCTTCTGCGGCTTAAAAATGAAATATGGGGAGATATATTTGGGAAAGGAAGAACAATTCCCCCACTGGGAATTAACCACAGGAGGGGAAAGGGTATCTCTTATTAGAAAGCCTTGGTGCACTTTTGGCCCATTGTTTAAAAGCGATCCCACGACATTGTCTGATCAGTATTCAGATATACAGTGTATGCAAATCAGAGCTGCATTGCAGGCGATGGCATAGGATGAGAGCGACTGCAGTATGGAGTGAGGTGGGTTTCTTTTTCTCTTCCCCTTACGAGAAGCGCGGAAGCAGCAGCAGTGGTGACACAATGACCACATCTCCAGAGGCACATCCGTCTCTGATTAATGTAGAAGCCCATCCCAACCAGTATATAAGGCCACGTGGGACTCCAAGCAGCACAATTGGTAACCAGGGCGTGACATCTTGCCAGAACAGGGAGCAAGGGTTGCATCGGTTAACTCCAGAATGCACTCAAACACTGTCGATAGCCTCTTTTAAAGTTCTGACTAAAACCCAAAGTGGATGGACCACCTCGTCAACGTGTAGCATTGCCAGA
The DNA here is from genome assembly GCA_948474755.1 of Ctenosaura bakeri. NCBI lineage: Eukaryota > Metazoa > Chordata > Lepidosauria > Squamata > Iguanidae > Ctenosaura > Ctenosaura bakeri. Next base: position 12,709 of record CAOLHI010004231.1, read on the forward strand.
CTTTCAAAAGGGATGGTCAAGCTTCATGACAGGCGGGATGGACAACGGAGAAGCAGCTACTAACAAGTGTGTGTTCTACCTAAATCCCAGCTGAAAGCATTGATCTCAATGAATTACCACCACCACATTTTTCTTCTTCTTCCCCTCTTCTTCTAGTTATATATTTTGACATCTCCCCTTTTTCCCAGGCTGAGACTCAAGGTGGGGTTACCACAGGTAGAAGAAACATAGCTAAATATATATACATATATACCAAATACAAAAGTCAAAGAATAACATTAAACGATCCATAAAATTGATGTAGTGGTTTGAGCATCGGACAACAATCCTAGAGACCAGGAACATTTCTGCGTGACACTCTTATAGTGCGATGATTCCACTTTCAACCTCCTATGGAATCCTGGGGTTTGCAGTTCTGGGAGGGGCTGGCCGGCCCCTCCCGGAACTGCAAACCCCAGGATTCCATAGGAGGTTGAAAGTGGAATCATCAAGCTATAAGAGTGTCATGCGGAAATGGCTTAGGGTTCAATTCGCTGTTTGGCCATGGAAGCTCACTGGGTGAGTTTGAGCATGTCACATACTCTCAGCCCCAGAAAACCCCATGATAGTTTCCCCTTGGGGTCGCCATAAGTCAGAAACAATTTGCAGACACATAACAACAAGAGACATCACTTAGAATAAGGGGCACCTGTCAGTCCTACAAGGGTCATTCTTTCTGATCTGCAAAATAATGGGCATCTCAAGGCAAACTGGCCCACCCTACCAATATGGGCCCCCCCAGGTGCCAGTGGTCCCATCCTAAGACCCAGCTGCATAGACAACTTGACTCATCATGAGGACCTAATAACTCATTGATGTTTCTCTAATCTGAAACATTTCAGAAGCAATTCATTCCTAGACATGGATGGAGAAACATTGGGTCCACATTTCTCCATGGAGATCTCAGTCTTACAGCTCCTGAGTCTGAACAAAATACTTCTCACCTCAGAAATCAATATATTTCCAAGCGTTGTGATGCTGTTTGACAAAGACAAATGTTGATAAATCCATGTGCATGTTTGAAAAGGGTGAACAACTCAAAGTGCATGTTTGAAAAATGTACATGGACATTTTGGTTGGTGGGGTTGATGTAGAAAAATTGCAATCGAAGTAGAGGATGGGGGAAATGTCTCAGAACTAAGGCGGAAGGAGGATGCTAGTAGAAGTTGAAAAAATGGGGGGGGGAATGAGTCAAGTAGATTCTCCCATCTATAGTCTCCCGAGTTGAAAGAGATATATTTCTCTGGTCATTTTCTTGAGGGCATCTCAAGGGCTTTGCCCATTCCCAGCCAAATTATAAAACCATTTTGATGGGATTGCTGTCCATTTGGAAAGCAACATGGCAATTAAAAATGCAACGATCTCCTTCAGGCGTGCTGGATCAGCAAGCTTTTCATTAAGGTTTATGTTAAGCATGATGGACACCAGACAGCAGTTATGTCTAGAGCCGGGCCAGGTTTCATCTCATTCATTTTTTTTTTCATTCCAGATCATCCAAAGGGCATCTCCAGTTGCTGAAACTGTCCTCCTGAGATTTACTTCCCGATTCCCCATCTTCCATGATAAATTCCTGTTCTAGTAAACCTGACAGATGAGTTGGAAAATTTATGCATAAATGCTGGCATCCTCTTAGTGAGTCCCAACTGGAATTTATTGTTGTTGAGTGTCTTCAAGTCACTTCTAACTTATGGTGACCCTAAGGTGAAACTATCACAGGGCTTTCTGGGGCTGAGAGTGTGTGACACATTCAAGGTCACCCAGTGTGTTTCCATGGCTGAGTGGGGAATCGGACTCTGGTCTCCTGGGTTGTCGTTCAAACCACTGCACCACACTGGCCCAAAGAGAGTAGAACCATTCAATCGATTGCTGAAGGGTGAATCAACGTAGGTAACCTTCATTGATTCAATGGGTCTGCTCTGGTCAGGAGTAATTTAGGCCAAAATCAGTGCTATCGGATGCGTTGGCAGCCCACAGGTTAGGAGGCAAAATGATGGAGAGGAAGAACAGCCACAAAAACCAAAGTTCAGATTAAAATCTAGAGCATATGGTGGGTTCCACATCCATGGGGACAGTGATGAATCCACTACGGATTTTAGCCCGAACTTCAGAGTAGCTAAGTGGGTTAAGTGGCTCAGTTTTTTTCCCTTAAAGTTTAGACCAGAATCCAGAACAGAGTCACTGCTCTACCCTTCAGAGACCTTTCCACGGATCCATGTAACTGCAATTTCTATGGCCATTTCCGCACTACACTGTAAGAGTGCTCTTATTCCACTTTCAATACCCTCTGGGATCCTGGGGTTTGCAGTTTAGGGAGGAGCATTTAGGAATTCTCAGCCAGGGTGCTCTTGGGCCTCAGGAAACTACAAACCCCAGAATTCCACAGGAGGTTGAAAGTGGAACAATAGCGCTATCACAGTGGAGGGCGGAAATGGCCCATGTCTTCATGGAAGGAAGCCTAGCAGTAGCTCTGAGATGCTCTAACATATTCAAAGGAGGGCCAAGCTACCTTTCGGAGACCTTTCCACAGGTCCATGTGACTGCACTTTCTACGACTTCATGGGAGCGGGCATAGAAGTAGCTAGTAGCTGTATCAACATATTCAAGAGAGGGATGCACTTGAAGCATTACGTGGATGAGCCTGTTGCAAAATGCATAACATCACCAGAAGGCCAATGCTGCTTTAGGTCCCACAGAAGAGCAGTACCTTTACCGGCCAAACTGTGCCAAATACATCTTGCAAGCATTTCAAAGCTCCACTGGCACTTCATCAGACCAAGATGTTAGAAATCATACAGGAGAAGAAAAGCGATTGCCATGCCTCAATCCCAAGACCCCAGTGAAGACACAGACAGGACCCTTCCCCACAACAACACCACACAGACATGAACAGGACAATACTTACAGCAGTCCAGCATAGATGAAGAAAGCATTCTGAGCACTTTTATAGGAAAGACTTATGCTGAGGGAGGCTGCTGGCTGATAAATATCAGAGACTGGGCAGGGAGGAGTCCATTGCAGACAACCGCCCTTTCCAATGAAAGTAAGATGTCCATCTTTTGATCCTTGGCTCGTGTTCTTGAAGGACCTTGACTCTTGCTTTGAGTGCTGACTACACTACTGGATCCTCCCTTGAACTGACACCCTGGATTTATTGCTAGTCTGGACGGCTGCCACAAGAATGATAATTTTTTGACTGAGAAGCTACCGTAAACCTTGGTCGTGGCTGCTACTATAGACTCTGTTTAAGGACTGTGAACCTTGGCTGGCTTTCTAAATAGGACAGAGATGATGTCAGAGTCATAGGCTGACCATCTTGTCTCAGATGTTGTTTCTGTTGCGGTTCGATTGGTCCAGAGGGATTTCAAAGCAAGCCAAGGCTGCTTCCCTTCTTGGCCATGTGGGACTAGTGACGAAGGACACAAAAGAGCGGCAATAAAATTTCAACTCCATTAGTACAGATACCATCATCTATGGAATCTGTACCAGTCATGGGTGGGGTCCTGACATTCCACACTGCCCGGTGGGCCTTCTGCTTTCTTTTGTAAAAAAGTCCTGAATCAACTTTTCAAAAGTCAGACGGAGTGCATGAGTCCCTGTAGTAATAAGAAAGATTCTGCAGTTTGCACATTTCTGGACTTATTATCTTTAATTGGCATTTTCAGGGAGGAATATGATGGAAGGGCGGAAGGAGGATTCAAATGGCTCTAATGAATTTCTCCCTCTCAGTAGATTCCATGTTGCGCTCTCAAGTTTATTAATTTTAATTATTCTTTGTTTAATTTCAAGGAGTACAATGCAGTCGAGTTTGGGGACCCCGGAGACTGCGGACTGTCGGTCAGCCGGATGGAAATTCAGTGCGCCGAGTGTTGAAGTTTGTACGAAAAAAGAGAGAGAAAGAGATGCACATCTATAACAAAGCGGAGTGGAGGGACTGACTTTCCCAACCCGATCGGTTGCACAAAACATGACTTGCACGATCCAAAGAAAACTGGAGCATCATTGGAGTCTGTCCTGAGATATTATTAAAGCTGGGGTTGCTCACTCCCAATTAAATGCAAAAAGATAATCTGTCTCTGCACATATCAGAGATGGGAAAATCAGCAGGGAAGGTTGATGTGCTTAGTCAGTTTATCATAAGCTGAAAAATCTCATTCCATTGCATTTATGGTCATTTCTGCACTGCACTATTATAGTGCTATTATTCCACTTTCAACCTCTTGTGGAATTCTGGGGTTTGTAGTTTCCTGAGGCCAAAGAGCTCTCTGGCTGAGAATCCTAAACGCCCCTCCCTAAACTGCAAACCCCAGGATTCCATAGGAGGTTGAAAGTGGAATCATCGCACTATAACAGTGTAGGGCGGACATGGCCTTAGACTAAAGCCTAATAACACAACCCATTACTAAAAGATTCCTCTGTTACATTAAACAGACCCACACTATACTAACACGCAAAAGAACTCTGACTTCCCTGGGAACCATCTCATGCGAACCTCACAACACTTTTGTAAGGTAGTTTTAGGGCAGTGAAATGACATTATATCTAATAAATAGCTTCCTATATCGTCTCACGAACCAAAGATGGGATTTAGGATGCAGGGAGCATGTCGAAACGAAGGCAACCGTCAGGGCACTCTGTCTTCCACCTTTGCCATTTGCACTCGGGGAATTATTCTTTTTAAAAAATGGCCGCTAATGCCATCCAAAGGTCTAAGTGTTTATTGTGCAGCTGCAGGGAAACGGAGGATTAGTTTTCCAGCTCAAAAACAGTCGCACGGGTGAATTTGACCTAGAAAAGCAGTGCATGCACACGCGCGCACACAAGCGCACACACTCCTCTGAATTCCCCCAGCAGCCGCATGAAAAGAATGCATAATCTTCCACGGGTATATTATCTGCTCCCATTTGCTTAAAAAAAAAAAAATGAAAAAAGGCAACCCAAATAAATTGCCTTGACCAGATTAGAATTATCAAGGATTTTGTACAAATTGGCTCTGTTTTGATGGAGAGGACGAAAGCTGGGCCTGGATCAAGAGGACTAGCAGAGCCCTTTTGGAGGTCAATCAGGGGTGAACCGAGAGGAATGTCTGCCAAGGAAGAGCTCTGCAAGGAACCGTAGAGCAAGGTGGCCATGCCTGTGAGTACAGGGGTCCATTCATCCGACCATAATGGAGGACGGGAGCCAGTGTGCTGGAGGGCTTTGGCTACAGAGACCAGGCTCAGATTCCCATTCTGCTGTGTAAACCCACTGGGGCACCTTGGGCAAGTCACATTCTCCAGCTTCAAAGGAAAGCTAAGGGAAATCAGAGCAAATTTTGCCAAGAGGACCCCATCACAGGTTCTCCTAAGTTGGAAATGACTTGAAGGCACACCACAACAAACTGAGCATGCCACTAATTTTCCAGTGCTTGCAATGGCCATCTTCATGGAAAATAAAGATGAGGGACAGGGTCCAATTCGGCCTTCTATTGCAGCAACCCTCAGCTGCAAAGAGGGGCAATGGATGGCTAGCATGATGAGGGAAAGGAATCTGTTCCAGGCTTTAGTCTGACTGTGAAAGGAACTATCCAAGGTGCTGAGCCCCCCCCACAATACATTCAGTGCTTTGCCTAGGTCCTCTAAAGTTCAGACTAAATTCCAGAGTGGGTTCCCTAGGTTACCACCATGCCGTAGTAGCAGATGTGAAAGTCCCATCCCACACTATCAATGACCGGAGTGATAGAAACATTTAGAAAAGCATTTAATCGTTTTTCTTTAAAAAAAAAAGTTCTCCCACCTTTCCAAGCAAAGCATCATCAAAGCTGTTTAACAGCTAACAATATAAAATGCAGTTTAGGGAGGGGCTTTTAGAATTCTCATCCAGAGACCTCTTTGGCCTCAGGAAACTACAAATCCCAGGATTCCACAGGATGTTCAAAGTGGAATAATAGCACTATAACAGTGCAGGGCGGAAATGGCCTTCGAATGGTTAATCTAGTTTTTAAAAGAGGAGTTTCGACTGTTTTCACTGGGGTGTAGTTATTTAATTTTAATATCCTTTGAGGATAAAATGGGACAGGCTTGGTGAGTGGAGAGTCCAACAGCTGGTTTACCTACATGTAGTTTTAGTGCATATTTTGCAACCATCTCCAACATTGGGAAATTGGGGGCAGAGGGGGAAAAATCAGTCCATCAGTGAAACCGGACTCCTGCAATGCCAACGCAGTAGGTGACCTGGAGGACAAGTTATCTGACAGGATGATTGGATTGTGCCGAAGCGAACTACCCTTCATTGGGCGGCTTCACTCAATAGCACTCGGCCATCGAATATCTGTCAGCCCAGGCAGCCTCCTGAAGTCTTGCCGTAATTCATCATAACCAACCCCGCTTGTGCACTTGAAGAGAGCATGTGTTTTCCAGGGAGGTGGCATGAAAGAGAAAGTAAATACTGGTGCAAGGAGCAATTCAAGTGGCAAGCACCTCTGTCAGAACTGGTTAGCAGCAGGGACAATGTGGGAGCTTGCAATAGGGATGCCATCTTTAACTACGCTTCTTCTCGAAGGAAACAACAGGAAACTTTAGCAATGTTCTTCCTGATGAGAGAAAGTCTAGAATTTGGGGTTCATTCTTTGCAAAATTTGCACGCGGTTGTTTTGCATAGAAAACTTGATTTCCTTGTGCAGAAGATGATGCTTTTGGTGGAAATTGGCCATGTGCAAATTAATAAATCCGGAAATGTGAAAATTCTTCTCAGTCCAGGATTCTTCTCTTCGGGATGTCTTGATACTTGAAAAACAGGTTTTTCAATCCTTTCCCAATGTTTTCATTTTTTAAATTTTAATCTTTAACAAAATTACCAAAGCAAAAAAAAAATCTAAAATTAATAATGGAACTTTCGACTTAATTGCAAGATCTGTGCATCAACCCAATATCAGCAGGTCTCTCAATCCCAGAAAACCTAGGCCATTTCTGCACTAGCCTGTAATAGTGCTACTATTCCACTTTCAACCTCCTATGGAACCCTGGGGTTTGTAGTTTAGGGAGGGGCCTCAAATGTCCCTCCCTAAACTGCAAACCCCAGGATTCCAGAGAACATTGAAAGTGGAATAATAGCACTATAACAGTCTGGTGTGGAAATGGTGCCAGTTATAGGTTCACCTTAGGGTTGTCATAAGCTGGAAAAAACTTGAAGGTATGCAAGAACAAGCTCCTCCTTCTAGGATGTGTTCATAAGACGTGGCGTTTTGAAAGAAAGATCTGTGAACTGTGAATATCCCAAGAGGTGGAGCAGCAGAAACTTTGTGAACTCCTTTGTGACATCTTGGAATACAAGTCCCTGAGTTCACTACTTCTGAAATCTGACGGTGTTGCAAGCCTTGGGAGAAGATGGTGCTGAAAATGACTCAGAAGCCTCAGCACTCACAAAACCCATCTTGCAAAAAAAAGGTTCCCATTGACATCAATTCCAACTCTGTATTGATTTCAGCTGCATTGCTTTTAAGGCCTTTCTAGACTTCTCCGAGCAAGTAGTTTCAACCGTCACCGGCAGAAAATGGCAAAGGGACGTTGCAAGAAGGTGGGATGGGGAGGGATGGAGGGAGACCCAGGTTTAGTTATCCTCTTTTTCAGGTTCCTTCTGGTCTGCAGAACTAACAAGAGACTCTGAGCAGTGGTAAAGAAATTGGGGGTCTTTTGAGGGAGGCTGGGAACATACCAATGCAGAGAATGGGAAAATATTCTTTCTTGGGAAGTGTGGAGAACTAAGGACCGGTTTTTAATGACATCTCAGCTCCTCTTGTCTGCTTCATCCCCTTTTTAGAATTCCCTTTCTTGCATAAACACCTCTTGATGTCCTTAAGCTCTATGCACCCGCCATTTCCTATAACCCGCTGTAAGGGAATGGAAGAGCGCACCACCAAAAGAACCATTCATTCTCTCCCAACATAGATCGAAAGGCCCCTGCTGCGTGTTTTCAAAGATGTTAGATGGTGCAAGGAAGGGGGCTGCAGCCTTTATAAAAAAGTAAATGCTACTCCTGGATGCTGCAATTCACCCTCCTTTGGGACCAGAAAAAGGGTGGTCTGGAGAATTTGGAGGGGGTCCAGAGCAGAGGTGGGGCAATAGGGTACGTGCCCTGGGCGCCAATGCCAGGGGGGTGCAAAAAACCATGGTGGTGGTGGAGGCCCCGGAGGGAAGATCCCAAGTTCCATGCTTGCCCAAGGTGCTGTTTAAGCTAGATATGCCTGGGTGCGACACATTTGGCTCACCCCCCTTACACCATACCATTCAGCATTCATGTAGGAGGCAGCAACAATTTACAAGCTTAGCTGGCCAGTCCTCCATCTGCAGGACGCAGTGTCCTGAGTCCTCCTTATTATGAGAGACAATCCATTCCAGCAAGTCTCCTTGGAAGCCCTGAAGGGACTGGTGCTCCTTGAAAAAGCACACTTTTTTCCTTTCCTTTATGGTCCTAATGAGGGGTTTTCTGCCACATCTTTGAGAGGGATGCTCCCAGGTTGTCAGCCTCAGACTAAAATCCTCTTGCTTCTCGCTGTGATGAATCCTTGACAGAAGGAACTGGGGGATTAGCAAGGCTACTCACTGCCTTGTCCATTTTTTGGCTGTGGGGATCCTCTAATTAATCGCAGCGAGGGGAAAAGAAGCTGCTGTGGAAGAATGACAATTAACTACACAGGTAGTGTCACCGTGAATTGGCTTTCAAACACTCGGCAACAGCAGCTGTTCGTTCCACAGCCCTGCAATGTGACCCCATGTCTGGATAATGGGGCAGTGCTGGATGCTCCTAAGCTGATTATGGCTTGCACATCCTTTGTGCCACTCCTGCTCTGTGGGTTGCATTCCACACCTCGGTGCCAAGGCAAAAGAGCTGTCCAGCAAGGTCAGAAGGAGAGCAGAGGCAAGGCTGGGAGAATCAGCAAAGGAGCTGCCCAGCAGCTAAGAACTCAACCAGTGCTATTCAAAGTAAGGACCCATGGACTGGTGCTGGTCCTCAGTGAGTTTCCAGGCAAGGAAGAAACCAACTACTGGGGCTAACAGGCTCAGATATTGCGTGCTCAAGGTTATCTGAAGGACTATGTTTTTGGGATCCTCTGGAGAAGTCTTCTCTCTCCCTCGCAACAAAGTCTTCTTGGTGGCTGCTCCCAGGCTTTCAAATTCCCGTTCCAGAGAGACACCCTCCTTGCTTTCCTTCTATTGTCAGCATGACACTTGTCGATTCAAAAGGTCTTTGAGGACTGGTTGCTTATAGGTTGATTGTTTATGGGATGAATCTTTCCATCATGTGCTATATAGTCTGTATTCCTTGCTTTGTCAGCTTAATTGTACTTTGACTTTTGTACATTGCAAACAGTGGTACCTTTGCCTTACCTTGACTCCCAGGGCTGGGGAAAAAAGCGTGAGATATGAATAAATATAATTGCCTTCATCATCACCATTGCCTCCACCAAACAATATTGCTTCCAGCACATTGGGGTGGGGTGGGGATTGCCAATTCTTGCACATAGTTTGGGAAGCATTTTACTACAGCTGGGGCCTAGGAGCTCAAGAAAAGAAGGATATATATATGGAATCAGCAAAAACCAAGCCTGTGAAAGTTGGTGTAGATCTTTCTGCCATTTTAACCCCAAACCCCTTGACTCACAGTTCTTGAACCAATCTGCAAACCCTTTGTAGTTGCTGTGTGCCTTCAAGTCATTTCCAACTTAGGGCGACCCTAAGGTGAACCTATCATGGGGTTTTCTGGGGCTGAGAATGTGTGATGTATCCAAGGTTACCCAATGGATTTCCATGGATAAGTGGAGAATCGAATGCTGGTCTCCAGGGTTGTACTCCAAGGCTCAGACCACTACACCATGGTGGCTTTCCAGAAAAACATACTCTGTCTTTAATGACCCGTTTTCAGTAGGAGGTGGAAAAGGCTGAACTTTCTCCATGCCGTGCTTGTACCTGCTACAGTTGGACCACGATCCTTACAAACCCATCTCCTTTGTGAAGCTTTCCCCACCTGGGTACCCTCTGGGCATATTGGACTCCAAGTCCCATCACCATTCCCAGCAAAGACAGCCTTTGGCTGTGCTGGCTAAGGACGATGGAGCTCGCAGTCTCAGATGTCTAGAGGGCGTCCATTGGAGGAAGGCTGTGTTCACAGATGGGTTGTCACAGTCTCTGTCAAGGAACAGAACGCAGCGTCCAAATCTATTACAAACTTGGCAATAAAGAAGTGCCAGGAGCAGTCTAAAAAAGAAAAAAAATCCACACACCCTGGTCTTGCCAGTTCTTTCAACAGGAATAAAACTGATCTTCTAGTATCAGTGATGGCAAAAAAGCATCCATTTGATCTTCTTTAGAAAGGCAGAAGGTTATAGCTATTATCTGGAATGGAAAGAATATTCATTATTATTCATTCCTAGGCGAAGAAATTGGGGTTCTTCACAATCACAAAACTCCAACAGGAGAAAGAATAAGCCAGCAAAATCTCATGTTGTCTTATGGAGATCTCATGAATTTTATAGAAAATGGGCTTAGGTGGGTAGTCTTAAATATCTAGAGGGCCAAATCTGGGGAACTCCTGAACTTCTCCAGCCCCTGGTCCCCATGGAAAATCCACAAGGACTAACCACATTAAAGCCAAATGCTTCAGATATAATTTACCACTGTTGGCATATTGCAAGATCACAACATATCCAAAGGATAATAGCTGATAATCCAAATCATGTCTCTCATCTTTTGCAATCTGTTTTATTCAGACAGAAGGACTCTCCTCTTCCTCAGAAAGGTTATGCGAAAGTCCCCGAAATGGTCAGGAAGAGATCCAAAGTGATCAACCAGATTTTCAGGAGGGGACCCAGAAGACCTATCAGCAACTTTGAAGTTCAGACTAAGGACGTTTCTGCACTAGACTGCTATAGCACTATTATTCCACTTTCAACATCCTATGGAATCCTGGGGTTTGCAGTTTAGGGAGGGGCCTCAAAGGCCATCCTCAAAGGTACCTCTTTCCATAGGATGTTGAAAGTGGAGTAATAGCACTACAGCAGTCCAGTGCAGAACCTGTTCAAATCTCTGATTAGATTCTCCACCTTTCTGACACAGAAGCCCTCAAGGCGGCAGTATCTCTAACTGTTAGACAACTCGGGTGGGGATTCTGGGGTCCAAAGCCCAAAACACTTGGAGGGTCAAAGTTTGAGGGACATTGATCTAGAAGAGAAGAGGAAAGAGCCCAGGAAGAGGCTAAACATCTTTGGATTGTTGCAAAAGTACATCTACCTTTTACATTTTTAGCTGCTTCCGAGTTCCTTACTTAAAGTGAGTTTTCATGTCAAAGACGGAAGTCCTAACTTGAAGGGAAGCATCAAGATTTTGGAGAAGCAAAACAAATGTTGACAAGAGGAGCCAAAAAAGGAAGCAGAACGTCACTCCAGGCATGTTCTGCCATCTCTAAGTTGCCATCCAGTTCCACTCAGGGCACAACATCCAGAAGAATTTTCAGGTTCAAGACACCCAAGAAATTTCAAAGAAAGCAATGTGAGCTGTGCGGCAAGACAGGAGAAATCACCCAGAGGCCTCCCACACTTCCATCATCTTCACCTTCCCATAAGATGCCAGTGTGAGGACTAGAAAGCAGGTGTGCATGCTTTTAAATGGAGGGAGACCAAATTGGTTGAAGTTCATGGAACCATTGCCAGATCCTAACTTCTCCAAGAAGGGCTTTTGGGTTAGGTTGGTTGAGGCAATCTAAAAGACAATGGCTGGAATTCTCTATTAGATACTTAGCTGAATATAGGGGAGTTTAAATTTTACCATCCTTGGCCGGTCCCCACATAGCCAAGAAGGGAAATGGCTTCCATCTGCATTGATATCTCTCCATACCAACTCAACGACAAAGAAAACAACATCTGATATGTCCTGTGACTCTAATATTTTTACTTTTCTTCTCCTGTAGGATTTTCAAACATCTTTCCCTTGATGAAGAAGCCAGGGGAGCTTCAAAAGCTTGCATGATGTATTTTGAGTTGGCCCTAAGAAGCTATTGCTTTCTTGTGGATTTTGGATTTTCTTGTATTTAGTTGAGCATACACTTTCCCAGCGCAAACTGCCCTCCCTCAAAAAGCCTGATGGAACTGCCATTCTCTCTTGCTCCAAGAGCTAGCAGAATGGACTTTCTTCCCACCAACCAGTAGAAAATGCTGCTGATTCCATGGGGTGCAGTGGGGTCTCCTTCTTTGAAGATTTCGAAACAGAGGCAGGACGGCCATCTGTCAAAGGGGGCACTTTGATGGTGCTTCCCTGCATGGTAGAACATGGTTGCATCACTTTGGGCCACCATTTTAGAAGGAGAAGAAGGGATTTGAGAGGGGTCAGTGATTCTGATGGAATTTAGGGGAAAGGATTCAGAGGAGGAGATGCTTTGGTTGAGATCCGTGGGTAATTTTTGTCCCCAAATTCCACTGGTATTGGGGAGGTGGGACCTTTGGTGGAATTAGTGGTATGTTCTGGGGGCCACAGGCTACACCTAGTATAAATAAGTGAATGGAGGTTTGTGTGTCTCCATCCGTCTCAACGAACCCCTCATTGCTCAGGATTACATAATAGCAGCTGGACTCTTTAATCTGCATTCTGACTTTATGGTTAAATTTCTTCGCCTCGCCTGAGGACAAGGAGCATTTTTTCCCTCCTCTCTCTTTCCCCTTTTATTGTTGAATGAAAGAAAAATGTTTACTTTCTGGTAAGCAGGCGAGCAACAGACGCTGTAATGGATTGTTATTAAGTATGCTTTCAAATGGTTCTAAAATAGATTAGGCTGTGAAAGCCGGAGCCCCTGAGCTCTCTTGGAGGAGAGGAGGGGAGCCGAATGTTCATATTTTTCCTACTTTTCTTCTCTTCCAACTCATTAAGCACCATAATTCTTCAGCCGGCCCAGCTCTGATGGAGTCAGGAGGTCAATATTGATACAAGGCAAGGTAGAGTTAAGCCCAGACTGAAGCCTATCGCTTAGTCCTGCCTAAAGTGGACTCCCTTGAAGTAATTATGGAATGCAGCCAACATGTTGGTAAATTCTACAGGCTCAGTGGGTTTACTCTAAGCAATATGATTCTGGCTCGTAGGTAACTCTTTGCCTTCTTAGGCAAAGCAGCATTTGTTCATAATGAATTGGTTTATTGATTACAATATTTATACCCTATCCTATGTCATGAAATCTCACAACGGCATCCAAGGCCATTTCCATACTAGTGTTATTATTCCACTTTCAACATCCTATGGAACCCTGGGATTTGCAGTTTCCGGAGGGCCTTGAGGATTCTCAGCCAGGGAGCTCTTTGGCTGCAAGAAACTACAAACCCCAGAATTCCACAGGACATTGAGAGTGGAACAATAACACCATAACAGTGTAGTGCAGAAAATCCTTCCAAGTACAATAGCATGACATACCGGATAACTCCAAATAATTAGGCTTCCAAAAGCTTTATTCAGGAACCTCAAAGAAGACAACTGCACACCGTGACAACTTTCAGGATGAAAGAAGCATTGGATTTGCAGTCCCCTATAAGCTATAACATTCCAAATTAGCATTCTGTTTGATAGCTAATCATAACAAGGCCTTTCCCAGGCACTTCCATTCTCCTCCCAAATACCCATTCAGCTTGCCAAACTTATGGCAACCTTGCGGCAGGGTTTTCTTGGCCATATTTGTTTGGAAAGGGTTGCCCTTGCCTTCCTCTGAAGCTGAGAGAGTGTGACTTGCCCAAGTTCACCCAGTGGGTTTCCATGGCTGAGCAGTGATTTGACCTCTAGTCTCAGACTACAATACCACACCGGCTCTAAAAATATGGCAGCCCTTGTCATTGTTATCGTGCCTTCAAGTTGTTTGCGACTTACAGCAACCCTGAAACAAACCTATCATGAGGTTATCTCGGCAAGGTTTGCCGCTAGAGGGGTTTGCTATTGGTCTTCCTTTGAGGCTGAGAGAGTGTGACTTGCCCAAGGTCACCAAATTGGTTTCCATGGCCAAGCAGAGATCCAAACCCTGGTCTCCCAGTGTCCTTGTCAAATGCTCAAACCATGATGCCATGCTGGCTAGAATGACACCATTGGAAGTGACCAGGACTTCTCCTTTGGGCAGAACTGGATCCCTTTCCTTCCACATGTAAACATAACAGCCCACGCTCAGGCCTCCAAGAACAAGGAGAAACTGCAGATGCCTTGAATTTTGCTCCTGATCATTTCTGTTAATGAGAAACAAATGCTCCCCTTGAAACCAGAATACCGTAACATCTGCCTCGGCTTCAAGGCGTTCTAGAGACCTCATGATTTCGTCCCCACAAAGCTGGCATTCCTGATAAATAGACCCAGCAGGGTTTTTATTTGGGGAGGGGGTATCATTTTATGAGTTTATTTTTTTTTCCCCTCCATATTCCAGGCAGAAGATTCAGTTGACAGCTGAAATTGACCAGCCAAGAAATTAGAACAGACTTCATTGAGCTCCCGGCTCAGCACTTTCAAATCATCCATTCTTCTGCTCGTCTTTAATGACCAATGGCTCTGATCTCGCCTTTCTCAGGAGGCTTCGGTGCTGTTTTGCATTTTAATGTGCCTCGTCGTCTGAGAAAGCATGGCACTGGAAAGTGGACAGAAAAAGAGATGGGAGCTGGCTCACCTTTCTGCTCACCTTTCCAGACCGTATAAAACAGGAGTGGGAAGCATGCAACCGAAGGACCACTTATGGGCCTCCCTACACTGCCATTCTGTGGCTCCCAGGACCCTACTGGGTGCCCCCAAATACTTGTCCCAAAATGCTCCCAAGAGGTCATGGGAGGCAATATTGGCATCTCTCCCTTCCACCCAGCAGTTTAATCATAGGAGATACCAAGTAACCAGAAGTCACTTCCTGTTGGAGAAAAGCCTCTTCTGGGCCCAAAATAATCTGGAAAGGGCCAATGATGTTGTGAAGTTGCTTCCAGGAGTCACTGGATGCCCCTGAAATTGCCTACCCTAAAATAGCAAGAAGACACCCCTGCATAAATATACAGACTTTTCTAAGGGAGTAATTTCACAATGTTTTTGGCCATCTCTACACTGCCTACTTAGTTACATGTGCATCCTCTGGCTTGACCTCCCTCCAAGACCACCAGAACATCCAGTGACCAGATCAAGCAAAGGTGGCTTGGTTAGCCACCAGTTGAGATGCAAGCAGTTGATGTTTCCAGCAAGCAAGGTGGTAGCAATTAGAAGCAGGACCCCACTCACATTTCTTCATTGCAGCCTTGTTCACCAAGGTGAGGGAGTTGGATATGTCATCCTTTTTGTGGAGGTGAGCAGAGCTTTTTCACCCAAAGCAGCTGCTGGTGTTGGGGGCCCAGGCTGTCAGGGTCTGGGGCTTGGGCAGCAAGGGCTGGGACAGGGAAGAGGCACTGGATCAGGAGGCCAGCAAGGGCCCAGGGCAACAGAAGTCCACCTGGTATCAAGGGGCCAGGGGCAAGTCCAGGGGTCACAGTCCAGGGGTCACAGTCCAGGGGTCAGTAAGGCAATGATCACTGAAAGGCTATAGGGAGCACAGAAAACCATGTTGCTAGAGCAAAAACTGCAGCAAAAACCCAGCCCTTATATAGCTGGCTCCTAGCCGCTCCAGCTGCCCTGCATCTAAAGAGCCAGCTGGGTCTGAGATACTGGGCATGATTCTGCAAAGAATGGGGCCAAGGCCAGGATCCTGCAAGGACTTAGGACCCAAGCCCTTACACAGGCCAGCAACATGAACTTAGTTACACATTTATAACTAACCCTCTTTGCCTGATGTGGCTACTGGCTGCTAAGGTGTGCTGGAAGGCATTTGAGAGCTCTTACAGGCTTCGGTGAGGAATTGTGATGGAGGTCCTGCCTCTGATTATTGCAGCCTCACTCACTGGCAGGAAAGGGCTGGAGATGTCAACGGGCATTGTGCCAATTAGCATCTGAACAGACCCCCCCCCTTTGCCGAGGTGGCTGCTGGTTGTTAAGGTGGGCTAATTTGGAGGGGAGACTGTGGTTGCACAGTCTTGCCAAATACGGAGCAGTTGCGGATCCACAAGCCTAGGTTATGAATCTGTAATTGCAATGCAGAGCGCCAGTCTACGGCTGTGGATCCAGAAATTCTCCCTTTGGTCAAAATTGAATACCCGTGATCCCTGAGGCACATCTATAGGTCTGTGGTTTATATTCCAAATGGCATCTTGTACGTCTGCACCGAATCAGATTGTGGGGCTGGCAGGGAATGTCTTGTCGAGGCAGAAGGTTCTGCCAGTCACTGCCCTTCTCCAAGTGAATGTCTTTTAAAGACATGTACAGACAATGCAATACTTGAAATTGCAATAGCGGTTTTTTAAATGTACATCAATTAAACTGTGTTCCATTCCTCATGACACCTTCGCCCCTAGTTCTATCCTTCTCAGTTTTGTTCTTCTAGAACATTCAAACCTATCCACCATGCCTCAGTTTTAAAGACACGATTCAAGACAAAAGGAAAACAAATAAATAAATAAATCTTGCATCCATCTGTCTTCCATTTTGACAGGTGTGCATTTCTTTTGGGAATAGAAGCAATCCTTCTGTAAGCCATCAAACTCTACCAGGAAATAAGAGTGGTTCTTTTTTTAAAAGGAATGGCAATACTGAAGAGCGGCTTGCATAGATCTACAAAACACAACCCCCCTGTCCCTATTTTTCTGCAACTTGGAGGCTTAAATGGTTAGGAGATAGGATCAGAAATGATGTTCTAGAAGGGAAAACTCTTCTTTTTTTCTCAGGGAAAAAAAATCTAAAGAATATCAGGATATCAGAATGCATTTAATGTACCCTTGCAGGGCAGCAGCATCAAAACATTGCATAAATACACTAACTCATGGCAGAATGATTACAGACATTGCAGATAGTAAAATGCTACCCAGACACCCTGCTGAAGCCGCAATAGATGACGCGGTTGCCGCTTTGCTTATTGGCTGAGACGTTGTCCAAACACACCACCCCTGAGCGGTTAATAACAGCGGCGGCTTCTTCGCACATCTCTCAGGGGTTGTGTCTCGGGTGGGGGGCGGCTGTGCAATCCGTCACTCAGCCCCAGCAAACCCTTTTGTAGGTTTTGGCAAGTGGGAGTGGGGGGCAGACATGTGCCCTGTCTCACAGACATTTGCCTTGTCTGTTTGGCTTCTTTGCAAATTGCAAAAAGATCAGCAAGATAGACCTGATCTCATGAATGTAAAAATGTCACTTGTGCCTTTGCTTGTGGACAATGAAGGAAAAAAGGGAGAGAAAAGCAGAGGCACGCTTCGTATTTCTGGAAACAATTGGACATTTTGGTTTGATGGAGAATGAGGGATTCGGTTCACAGTTGCAAGAGAGGATTTGCACATGTGGCACCCTTGGGCATGAAGATTCCCATTAGGGTTGCCAAGTGTCCTTTGCAATAGGAACTGATCCTCGTTTGAGGGCCAGAAAGCTTTTTCCTTAAAGGACCAACAGGTGTTCCTTATGAAACCCAAGGCCAGACTCTGGTATCTGGCAACTCTATTCCATCCTGAGATCTCATGGGAGCAACATTCTCATTTTGTCCCAGTAGCTATTTTCAGACTACAAATCCTTGAATCTGTACCCCCTCCCCAAACAAACAAGACCAGTATAGCTCTTATCCAGAGCTAGGCAAAATATCTGTCCTATAACAACCATAATAGTTCCATAATAGTTGCTGATTGGAGCACGGGGGAAATGATGTTTCCCTCAGGTTTGGAGGGTTGGATCAGGGTAGCTGACTTAACAAACTACGTAGCTGATACAGAATGGAGGCCTTAGTCTGTCAAGTCTCCAGGAATGAATAAAGCCAAATTTAGTCTTGCAATGAGTCTCCGAAAGCCAATTAAAGTTCATCACAGTATGTTATGTGGGATTGCATCCACGGGTTTTTGCAAGTGTCTCTTATGAGTGCATGGCTAGTTGGCTGATTATTCCATTTTTATTTTTGAAACTGACTTAAATTTGCCCACTCTGTCCAAGGACAACGCAATGCAATGAAGGCGTTAATGGAACAAGCTCACAGGTGGCACTGAAGAACGCCAAGATGGAGCCAGTCTCCAGCTGTGCTCCTCCCAGCAGGGTGGAGAAGAAGGAGCAGCAGCATTAGCAACCCTTTCTCCAAGGTTTTTATTTTAAGAAGCAATTTCCAGGAAGCGATGGAATTTAAACCAATGTGAAATTTCTACCCGGGCAGAAGCATCACTGAAGGTTGAGAGAACATGAGATCAGTGGCACCTGGCTTTTGCCACATCAGTAAGGCAGATGGGTCCCTTGTGAGTTTTAGTCCAAACTTTCCAAGGAGATGGATCTGTTTTTGAGGTGACATCACCATCAGCTGTTTATATCCTGCTTTTTCCAAAGAAATGGGACTCGAGTGATGTCTCTGGAGAGGTTGGAAAAGGGAGCTTCTCAGTGTTTAGGACTGAGGCCTCAACACTCCAACACCTCGTGATGCGCTCGTGTCATTGAGCCAGGAGCGAAACGACGTTTGACAGCTCCAGCAGGGCGGCTGGCAGAAAAACACAGCACGTTGCCTAAATAAACAGAGACAGACTTGATCTACCAGCCGATTACATCTTCACGCTGCCCAGAGATTTTCTGCAGCAAGGATGGGCTACCGAGTCAGTTCACATGCCCTGGGGGCATCCTTGGTCCCTCCGTGGAGAAGCGTAATGAGGTCAGATGCCTCCATGTGAATGTGTGTGTGATACATGAATGCACAATTTTGGAACCATGTCATTTATTAACAGAGGCGACTGGTGGCTTCCATGTGAGGTTACCAGCCACCTCTCTTAATTAATGACATGATTCCAAAGCATTTATTAACCATATAAATAAATGACATGGCGCAGTGCATCTGCCCTGGGTTTTAGCTGGAATTGTAAGTTTGTTCTCCAAGGTACTGAACCTTGGGCAAAGCATTCAGCACCTTGGGCAGATCCCTTTTTTTTTAAATTAAAAATGCAGAGTGGATTCATCATCACATGCAAACCACCAGCAATTAATAGCTTATTAACTTTTTCCAAGCTGGGGATGTCCACATCCAAACCCCTGGGTGACAGTTCCTATAGTTCTTCTTGTAACTATCATATCATCCCACATTTTTCACAGCCTGGGACTCAAAGCAGCTTATTTTGCTGTCGAATCACTTCTGGCAGGTCATTCCCCAATCTAAGGGTGGCCGACAAGAAGGTCTTCTGGATGACCATTGCCAATATGGTCAGTTTAAGAAAATGGCCATCAGAGAACCCGAGTGTACAGGGCAGATTGTATGGGAGGAGCCAATCCATGTAGGGCTTGGAAGGAAGAAGGGTGCTCATTAACATCCATCCTCAGATTTTTAACTTTTTTAGAAGCCACCTTAGGTCCCACCTTGGGAGAAATAGAAATTGAATCAATCAATCAATCAATCGATACAAATAGCTCCATATGCACAGTGGTGCTCCCTGCACAAGTCTACTGCCACAGCCTAGAAATGAATGTGGATGCTATTGACGGGGGAAAAAGTGTCCAAGCTCTTCCATAGGAGAACTTAAGCATGGGCAAGATAACAACAGGATTCTGGGCATAAAATGGAGTTTGATATCCCTGCCGGAACAAGGGGAGTCAGAGATGAGAATGAAACAGGGCAGAAGTTCCAGCCCCCAAGCCATTAACCATCGGTCTTGCTCTCCTTATCCTTTGTCATCTATCTAACTCCTTTTGTGCTTTAGATTTCCCTTTCGCTGCAGGTACATTAACCAGATGACACGTACCTTATCTCTTCCAGCATATTTCTTATTTTGTCTCAGTAGCTTTCTCTCTCTCGCTCTCCATTCCCCACTCTGCTTTGCAACAGATGAGTGAATGCCTCCTCTTCTCCTGAGGTCTTCGGATTATTTACCAGTGCCAAGAGCAGCTTGCTGATTCTCTAAAAAAGAATTTTGATGCCTACAACGGTGGTTTTAATGGGATTTTTTTTGAGCCTTTAAATCATCGCTACATATTTGTGGCCAAAGATAATTCTCGATACTGACTTCCGCGGCCCCGTAAAGTTCTTTTTAATCTTACTAGGAATGGAAGAGGAAAATGGAGTGCAATTTAAGGAGAAAATGACTGGCTGACTCACAGCAAATTTTACAGAAAAAGGCTTGACTTAGCAATGAGGAATAAGCACCATCCTGAACACAATGGGACATACTTCTAATTAAACAGGCATAGGATTGTCCTATGCAGCCTCATCTGAAACTAATTGGGAACTTGGTCCAAAGATTCAAACCTCTTCCCTTTTTCACCCCTTCTAGGCCACATTTCTGATTGACAAGGAAGCAAGACATGATTGGGTAGGACAGCCATCTCCTAACATTGGAAGGATAGTCAGGTGGAAGATGGAGTGAGCTTCTTCTCTGCTCTTCCAGACAGCAGGACCCAAACCCTATTGGGTACTAATTAAAAGGAAGGAGATCCCAGCTGAACATTGGAAAGAATTCCTTGATGAAGATGGTAGACTCTTACCTTCACTGAAGGCTTTCAAACAGAGCCTGGATGACAGTTCCTACACTAGCAGGAAGTTGGACAAGAAGTCCCTTGGGTTCCGTTCCAACTCTGTCATCCTATGTCCTGAAAGCTATCTGAAAGTCATCATCTCCTTATGGGAGACTGCCGGAGTTTTGAGATTTTGAGTGGAGGGCTTTCTCTCAAATCCTACCACCATCGCAGGTACATTCAGGTCACAGGCAGTATTTAGGGAGACCTTTCCACCTCTGTGTCCCTCCAGATGCCTTGAATTCAGCCTTTTCCTCCGTCTGCAGGGATCGTCTGAGCCGGATACCGGAGCTCTTTCCTTTCTCTGGGACTGGGGGGTCTCTCCTCCAGCTTCTCCTCCTGCTAGGGGCTTTTGTAAATGCCAAAACAACAAGGAACAAAAATTCCTCTTATTTTGTGAGTACTTGATTCTGAAGCTTCTGAAAATACTTGGATCAGTACCACGATTTCCTCATCCGACTTGCAAACATATCACCTGCTGTCTCTTTAAGTCATGGCTTACAGTTTATTTCTTGCTTGGCAATTGCAAAAAGGCACAGCACAAACCCTCTTCCAGGGAGAAGGAAAGACAGGTCCACAGCCTGGCTGTTATCACCTCCTCTTGTCTTGCTGGCCCTTACTCATCCTTTGGGAAGCTTTGGCTTTTATTTTTCCCCCCACAAAGCCTCTTTCTCTTTTGAAATGTAGATGTAATTTTGAGCATCAACAAATCAACAGGCCTCACATGGAGAAGATAACAAGATACCCACAGCCTTCTATAATTACAATTGATTTTCTATCACCGTTTGCATTAGGAAGAATTTCTCTGCTGCTTGTTTCGCATTAGCCAAGTTAATACCAAATAAACTTCAAATGCTTTGCAGCAGTAGATTTGGCAGCCGTCTCTTATATAACCCTTCCTGGTTTTGATTGTTTAAATCTCGATTGCAGGAGATTCTTTGTGTTTCGGATTGGCTGAGGTTTATCCCTTGGAGGAAAAGCTGAGAGCCTCCCTTAGACCCGAGGAACTCTAAACTGGGGCTCACGTTTTCCTTTGTTTAATTCTTGGCCATAAAAATGAAGCCTTTCAAAAGCTTTCCCCATTCTAGGATTCTAAGGTTCCCTCCAAGAGCTCTTGTGTATGTTTCCAAAGATATGTCATATTTCAAGACTTTATTGTCGATGGGGAGTTTCACGAAATCCTTTAAGGTTCATACATCGAGGGTCCCCTCTGGGTCCTGGGATGGAGGCACGACACATGTCATTAAATAAACTGCAGAGTTCAGTCTATTATCAAATAGATTTTTTTCTATTACATGTCTGTCTGTCTGTCTGTCTGTCCGTCTGTCCGTCCGTCTGTCCATCCATCCATCCATCCATCCATCCATCCATCCATCCATCTATCCATCTGTCTATCTATCTCTCTATCTCTCTATCTATCCATCTGTCTGTCTATCTATCTATCTATCTATCTATCTATCTATCTATCTATCTATCTATCTATCTATCTATCTATCTATCTACCTACCTACCTACCTACCTACCCATCCATCCATCCATCCATCCATCCATCCATCCATCCATCCATCTGTCTATCTCATCTATTCCTCCATCCATCCATCTGTCTATCTATCCATCTATCCATTTTTGTCTGTCTGTCTGTCTATCTATCTATCTATCTATCTATCTATCTATCTATCTATCTATCTATCTATCTATCTATCTATCTATCTATCTAATCTATCTGTCCATCCGTCCATCCGTCCATCCGTCCATCCATCCATCCATCTATCTATCTATCTATCTATCTATCTATCCATCCATCCATCCATCCATCCATCCATCTGTCTATCTATCTATCATCAGTTTATTATCAAATGCATCCATGGGATGTCACACTGCAACACGCAGATTTCCTAAAGTCTCCAGATCAACCAGGTTCAGGCCGACTTAGTACTTGGAAGTGGGACCTCCAGAGACTACAAGTGCTATAGGCTATATTTCAGAAAGAGTCAACAGCAAAACCACCTCTGAGTGAATTTTGATAATATGCATCAAAAAGAGTCTAGTGTCTAGGTTGAGGGAAGTAAGAGTACCCTTCTATTCTGCTTTGTTCAGATCCCACCTGGAATAATCCTGTGTCCAGTTCTGGGCACCACAATTCGAGAAGGATATGGACAAGCTGGAACGTGTCCAGAAGATGGCGACCAAAATGGTTGAAGGCTTGGAAACCATGAAGCCCTGTGGTTTAGGGAGCTGGGGATGTTTAGGCTGGAGAAGAAAAGAGTAAGAGGTAACAGGATAGCCATGTTTAAATATCTGAAGGGATGTCGTGTTGAAGATGGTGCAAGCTTGTTTTCTGCTGCTCCAGAGACCAGGACATAGAGCAATGGCTTCAAACTTCAGGAAAAGAGATTCTATCTAAACATGAGGAAGGACTTCCTAAAGTTAAGAGCAGTTTGACAGTGGTGCTGCTTTTGAGTGGGATGGAGTCTCCTTCTTTGGAGGTTTTCAAACAGAGACTAGATGGCCATCTGACCAAGAGATTGCTTGGATGGTGTCTTTGAAGGGATGTCCTGTCAAGGAGGGAGCTGGCTTGTTTTCTGCTGCTCGAGAGACCAGGACAAGGAGCAATGGATTCAAGCTGCAGGAAAGGAGATTCCACCTGAGCCTCAGGAAGAACTTCCTGATGCTCAGAGCTGTCCAGCAGTAGAAGATGCTGCCTCAAAGTGTGGTGGAGTCTCCTCCTTCTTTGGAGGTTTTTAAGCAGAGGCGGGATGGCCATCTGTTGGGAATGCTTTGATGGGTGTTCCTGCATAGCAGGGGGTTGGACTAGATGGCCTCTGGGGTCTCTTCCAACTCTATGATTCTATGATTCAATGATTCTGCATATCAGAAGAGGGTTGGACTGGATGGCCCGTGGGGTCTCTTACACCTCTATGATTCTAAAACGTTACAAAGTTAGAAACAGAGTTAAATAAAAGTACAATTAAATACTGGATTAAAGCAATACCTTTAGGTTCCTCTCCTAGCATTTCCCCCCAGTCCGCAATTTCTGCAAGGATGACTCAGTTTCCCCCTTCAGCCTGACAGCCTCTACAATCCTGAGCATGGGATGGTTTACCAATTGCTTGCAAAAAAGGAATCCCAGACTCCTCTCCACCAACAATGGCACCCTGTGTGAGAACTCTGCCTGCCTCCTGAGATGCAACAATGTTGGTCTGATCCGTCCGCGCGCCTTTTTTGCAGGGATGAGTATCTCTGAAGAGCCGTGCTGAGAGCTGGCCATTCATGGCTCAACAATAAATTGTTTCCCGGTGTGTAACAGTTTGTTTTAATTTCCCTCTGAAAGCTCTCTTTCTCTCCTGCATCCCTCAAGCGAGTCTTGTGCATTGTGTATCCAAGGAAAAAAAGCATTGTGCTTCTGAAAAAAAAACCCACAAGCCCTGTGTGATTGGGTTTCATTGCTTGCCCCCGATCTTTCATTGCAAATCAGACCTTTCTCTATACACCCTTTTGCTTTTCCCCTCACTTGCTGAGAGGCCTTTAATATATACAAAGCAGATATTATCTCCTCTCCCACTAGGTCTTTAAACGCAGCCCATATATTTGATCTCTGATGGAGTCTGGAACAGTAACAGCCTTCTTTGTGGATGGGGGAAAAAACCCCAGAACCACTCAATTTTGTCGTGTCTGCCCAATCCCGACATTGCTGCGTCATAATGCTGTTGGTCTCCTTTGCATTTCTCCCACGACCGGCCTCTCTCTCACGGCTCGGCTGGGATAGAATACTCTCCGGTGGCTCTTCGGCGTAAACAGGTGATGGCCTGGCACGTTCCATGGCTACAACAGAGAAGGGCCCCCGGATGTTTTTCCTATAAACTGCAAATGGACCTGAAACACAGCAGACCAAAAATAATCCTGGAAGTTTTGGAGTCCCTTGTCCTCGTTCTGGGATGGGATCCTTTCCTTCAGGGAGTTCCATAAGGGTATTGTGGTTACATTACACATGCATTACCTAATGATGTAATCATAGAATCATAGAAATGTAGAGTTGGAAGATACCCCAGGGGCCATCCAGTCTAACCCCCTGCTGTGCAGGAACACCCTCAAAGCACTCCAGACAGATGGCCATCCAGTCTCTGCTTAAAAACCTCCAAGGAAGGAGACTCCACCACACTCCATGGAGGCAGCATATTCCACTGCCGGACAGCCCTGACTGTCAGGAAGTTCTTCCTGAGGTTCAGGTGGAATCTCCTTTCCTGCAGCTTGAATCCATTGCTCCTTGTCCTGGTCTCTGGAGCAGCAGAAAACAAGCCCTCTCCTTCCTCTACATGGCATCCCTTCAAATATATAAACATGGTTCTCATGTCCCCCTCTTAACCTTCTCTTCTGCAGACTAAATATACCCAGCTCTCTAAGTCTATCCTCGTAGGGCTTCATGGCTTCCAGGCCCCTCACCCTTTTGGTCACCCTCCTCTGGACTTGCTCCAGCTTGACCATATCCTCCTTGAATTGGGGTGCCCAGAACTGGACACAGTATTCAAGATGAGGTCTAACCAAAGCAGAGTAGAGTGGTAACAGTACCTCTCTCGATCTAGACACTATACTCCTATGGATGCAGCCGAGAATTGCATTGGCTTTCTTGGCTGCCGCATCACACTGCTGGCTCATGTTCAGCTTGTGGTCTATGAAGACTCCTGGATCCCTTTCACACGCACTGCTATCCAGCCACGTGTCCCCCATCCTATATTTCTGTATTCCATTCTTTCTGCCTAAGTGTAGGACCTTACACTTCTCTCTGTTGAATTTCATTTTGTTCGCCTTGGCCCAGCTCTCCAATCTATCCAGGTCATTTTGAATTTTGATCCTGTCCTCTGGCGTATTAGCAACCCCTCCCAATTGGGTGTCATCTGAGACACACATTGCCCTTTATACATTATACATGCATTATACGTACATGTGTTACACATGCATTATCTAATGATGTAATGAGACATGCATTACACATTACACATGTATTACACATGCATGCCTTGAACATTACACATATGTGCACTACACATGCATTACACATACATGACGTAATGAGCCATGTGTTACACATTACACATGTATTACCTAATGACTACTAGCTACAGCCAATGTGAAGTAGTGGTTTGAGCACTGACCTATGGCCCTAGGGACCAGGTTTCAATTTCCTTCTCGGCCGTGGAAAACTCTGGATGATCTTGAGGGTAATGAGGACATGCTTTAAAAGTAGCAGTCGCAGTAAGTCAATGTGGTGTGGTGATGTGAGATTTGGACTACAGCCCCGGAGACCATGGCCCATTCGGCCATGGAAACTCATGGGGCAACCTTGGGCAGGTCACACACTCTCAACCCCAGAAAACCCTGTGATGGGTTTACCTTTGGAGTCACCGTAGGTCAGAAATGATCTGAAGGCACCCAACCCCAACAGAGTCCTTTCTGACCCTGAAGTAGGAGACAGCCCTGAAAATAAGGGACATCTCCAAGCTCTATGAAAGAACAAGTTTCTAGACCTCAAATAAGGAGGATTCCTTAGAATAAGAGATACCTTCTAGACCTACGAAGGGCAAGATTTCTGGCCCTCTTACTAGAGACAGAGGCAGCATGGGGTCACCTCACCACACTGTCACCTCATTGGTTGCCTGAAAATTTGGGGAGAGTGCCTATATACCTAATTTAGGACACATATTGCTGCATTGTCATGCATGTTTTGGGACTTAAAACTGTGGTTGTCTTTGCAGTATTCAATTACAGCCAACTCCAGAGAAAGGACGAAAGCATCCCCCTAGAAAAACCGAGCCAAGCTGGCGGTGGAAGTCAAAGACATTTGGGAGGGGTCTTTGGACAAGGCGTTTCCCTCCGACAGAATTGCTGAAAAGGAAATTTTGGCAGCTTGCTCTGTGTTCGATGGGAGGAGATAAAGTGTGGTCTTAAAAAATACTCGGGGACAGGCAAAGCCTAGTAATTAATATTCTAGGAAGAGAAAAATCAATGTGTGGGAAGCAAGCTTAGCTGTCTCATACATGGCTTTTTGTATGTTCCAGCATTGGTGCCCTTCCCTTCTCAGCCATCTCAGAAAATAGCAGCTGTGGGTAGGAATGGGGAAAAACTTTCATTACCATTCATTCGGGATAAGTATATACCAAAACTTTGTACATTTCTTCATATTTTACAGGGAATAAATTATGAACAAACTGAAAATATGGGAGAAGCAGAGACTAAGAGATTCCTCCATCCAGCCGGTGGCCTTTGGATAGGCCAAAGCAAAGCAATGGACTCGAATGAACTCAAGGCAATGGATCCAAGCAAAGAGATTCAGTCTTAACATTAGGGAAGAAAACATCCCAGCAGAAAGAGCACTGATGGATTTCCAACACAGGAGTGAGTTGGAGTTGGTGGTCATGGTGCTCCCTTCCAACTCCATGGTCCTATTATTATTTAAAATTTCCTTTCTTGTCATTAGGGCTCATTGCTTCAGATCCTATCCACTCCATCTTCCACATAATGACATCCCTTCAGATATTACAAGATGGCTATCAGCTCTCAATCTTCTCTTCTCTATGCTAAACATACCCAGCTCCTTCATAATATTTGGTTGGACTCTCCTTGTAATTTGATTCCATTGCTCCAATTTCTTTCCTCCTGGGAAAAACAAGCATGGTCCATGTTCTCCCAATAGCCCTTCAGGTAGTCAAAGATGGACATGATAGCACCTCTCATTTGTCTCCAAGCTACCATCCCTCAACTGTTTCTCGTGGGACTTCCCTCAATTTCTCAACTGTTTCTTGTGGGACTTCCCTCAATTCCTCAACTGTTTCTTGTGGGACTTCCCTCAATTCCTCAACTGTTTCTTGTGGGACTTTCCACAGTTCCTCAACTGTTTCTCATGGGACTTCCCTCAATTCCTCAACTGTTTCCCATAGGACCTCGTTTCCAGAACTTTGACCATCTTGATTGTCCTCCTTGGGCCATGTTCTAGCTTCTTAATGTCCTCTTGAAACTGTGTTGTCCAGAACTGGACACGGGGCTCCAGGTGAGCTCTGACCAAAGCAGAATGGAGTGGTTCTATGACTTCCACTTGCAAGAGGCAGATGCTTGCTCTTCATCGCATCTTCTGCCATTAAAACCCCATCAGGATGGCTAAGTCTAGAGAAAGACCATCAGCCTCCTCAGGCATGACTAAGAGACTGAAAGCAATTCCAGGGAATCAATAGCAGACAGTTTTCTACACCCGGGGACTATCCATGCACGTTCGCTTTCTAATAAGTGAAAGCGTTCCACACAAAAGACTTAATAACCTTTCAAATTATTGTATTCTTCCTGTCTCCCCCTCCTTTATTTTTTTTGTCTTCCCAACAAAAAGAAAGTCATAAATGCATTTGGTTAAACTGGAAGGATAACTGCAAAAGCTATTACATTAAATCAAAATACGCCGGCCGGCTTGTGATCTCCTTTTAATTAATAAATTAGGCACTGCCGCGCAAGCAGCAAGATTCCATCAAGCCGGGAACGAAACGTCCACCCTGTGACCCCTCTATGGAAACTGACAAGGCATTAATAGCCATAAGACCGAGTTATAGTCTCAAAATATCTTGTAAATTATATTTGCTTCATTTCTGGGACACTGGCAATATTTCTTCTCTTTTTCTTTCTTATTTTTTTTATCCACACATCATAACCTATTTGAAATGTGATGTTGAAGGAGCGAGCGCTCTGTGGACACCACAGA
This sequence comes from Ctenosaura bakeri, assembly GCA_948474755.1. Classification (NCBI taxonomy): domain Eukaryota; kingdom Metazoa; phylum Chordata; class Lepidosauria; order Squamata; family Iguanidae; genus Ctenosaura; species Ctenosaura bakeri. The sequence continues at coordinate 41,041 of CAOLHI010004231.1, forward strand.
TGGCTAAAAAGCAAATGTATAGGGCCTACATACCCTATAGGTACCAGAGCCTGTCTGATCTTGGAAGCTAAGCAGGCCCAGCTCTGGTTGGTCCTTGGGTGGGACACTGCCAATGAACATCAGGCACTGTGGGCTGCATTTCAGAGAAAGGAACTGGCCCAAGCCACCTCTGAGGATTTCTTGCCTATGAAAACCCTATGGAATTTATGAGGTCATCGTAAGTTGACAAGGGACTTGAAGGCATATACACACATTCAGTTACGTATAAGATCTAGATACCCTAAAGGTCACTAAATCCCACCCCACAGTGTGAGGGGAGTGACCACTGTGCGTGGGGGTGTGGCTGTGGTGCATGGAGACGTGACCAAGACGCACAGGGGCATGGCCAGGACGTGAGAGGGCATGGCCATGGGCTAGGATGCCCCAAAAACTTTGCCACCCAGGGCGAGCCGCCCCTCCCATCCCTATGCAACTGCCAAATCCTCTCTGATCTTGGAAGCTAAGCAAGGTTAGCATTGGTTAGTCCTTGGATGGGAGACTACTAATGAATCCCAGTTGCTGTGGGTTCATAGAATCATAGAAATATAGAGTTGGAAGAGACCCCAGAGGCCATCCAGTCCAACCCCCTGCCATGCAGGAACACCCTCAAAGCACTCCCGACAGATGGCCATCCAGCCTCTGCTTAAAAACCTCCAAAGAAGGAGACTCCATTACACTCCATTGAGGAAGCAGATTCCACTGCTGGACAGCCCTGACCGTCAGGAAGTTCTTCCTGAGGTTCAGGTGGAATCTCCTTTCCTGCAGCTTGGATCCATTGCTCCTCGTCCTGGTCTCCGGAGCAGCAGAAAACAAGCCCTCTCCTTCCTCTACATGGCATCCCTTCAAATATTTTAACATGGCTCTCATGTCCCCTCTTAACCTTCTCTTCTGCTCTGTTTCTGTTTCAGAGGAGGATAATGTGTCCCCTCATGTGACCCCGTGGATAGAAAATTGAACCACACTTGCAACGTTTGAAAGACTGATTCTCTGATCATCTGAAAAGTAAAGAAGACACATGACCTGTTTGAAGCTTGAGGTGACCCTACCTCTGACCTTCCTTTGGCTTTTCTGTAGAGGTGACCTCCCAGCTAGAACCTAAAAGTCCAGCTGTGACCATTGATAGGACCATGTAGTGACCTGTTCTTAAAAATAGCCCCTGGGATCCATTTCGTGTTCTCGACGGCCCGCCACCGATGTTGTAAGGTGACATCTGGGGACGTTTGCTCTTCCTTCCCGCCTCTCCTCGCTCCCTTCGCCCACCACCCCCTTGTACCACTTTCCGTTCCTGTTACTATCTTTGCCGCCGGAAGAAATTAAATTTCCTTGGCATCGGATTTCGTCCTTGCTGTGACAGCCGGCGAAGGGGATGGGTGCCCGGAGTTCTCTCGCCATATCGATGCCTCCCGGAGGACAAGAGATTAGCCGACCGGCCTCTGGGTCTTCCCAAGTGAGCCACGGGAAGAAAAATCTTGTTTTTTTTAACAGTCCAAAGCCTCGAGTTTGATTTTGTTTTTACTCGGCCGATGTGGCAGTGGTTGACCTTTCCGGGGAGAGAAATGTCACCAGCCCCACAGCTGCACGGGGGGACGGAGAGCGGGAGAAGAAACACGAGCGGAAAGGCCTTTCTGTCAACCGTTTGTAGGAAGCCAGGCCATTTCTCCTCACTTCCATCGATGGCCCTGAAGCCTCTTCCTTTCAACAGATCTCAGCAACGTGGAGGAGAGCAGCAGCGGGTGGCTTCAATTTTAGCAGGGGTGGAGGTGAATTGGTTCTGCATTTTAGCCCAGGCCGTTTCCTCACTGGACTGTTATGGTGCTATGATTCTACTTGCAACACCCTGTGGAATCCTGGGGTTTGCAGTTTAGGGTTTAGGAGTCTCAAAGGCCACAGAATCATAGAATCATAGAAATGTAGAGTTGGAAGAGACCCCAGGGGCCATCCAGTCCAACCCCTTGCCATGCAGGAACACCCTCAAAGCACTCCCTTTGACAGGTGGCCATCAAGCCACCTAAATCCCATCCTGTTGCATTTTCCTTTCCACACCTGTGATGTTGCAAGAGATAAAACCTTGCCTTCCACAACCACTGATCAGACCCATTGATTAGCTTTTAGACACCAAGCAAGGGATGGGAGAAGCATCCAAATGTCCTTCTCTTTTTTTGCTTTTTCGCTCTTAAGATTTTAATGCCGCCTCAGCTGGTTATTACCGCCGCCGATCGATTGTTTTCTCTTCGGGCCCATTGTGGGCTTTTCCACTCGCAAAGAATTGTTTCTCCTTTAAATGGATTGTTTTAATTCTTGCTGTTTGCCACCCCGGAAGCTGTTTTATGGAAGAGCAGAATCAATACAGTTTGAATTAGTGGCATGAAAACTTGACACTACACGTGCCGTGTGCTGGGCTAGGACTCCGGGAAATCTAGTCGAGGGATTCTGTTTTCAAGGCAGGCGGACTAAGTTCCTGGATAGGATAAGGGCCATCTGTAACCTCCAAGGACATTTCACCTAATTGGCAAAGCAAATTTCTGCCTAACCTGCTGACGTTAATTGCTGTCAAATCAACTTTGGATGAGAGACTATCAAGACACCCAGGCCATTTCCGCACTACACTCTTATAGCACGATTATTCCACTTGAAACATCCTATGGAATCCTGGGGTTGGCCCCTCCCGAAACTACAAACCCCAGGATTCCATAGGATGTTTCAAGTGGAATAATCACGCTATAAGAGTGTAGTGCGGAAATGGCCCCAGATATCAACTACTCTACTCAACTACTCTACTCAACTACTCTTGCAAAGATATCAACTCCTCTTACAAAGTCAGGGCAGCATCAATGGCTTCCTTGGTAGAATATACCCACCTCTAATGAGGTCTTTCTTTTTTCCAATTGTCTCCCATTACCATCTTTTCTATTGGGTCATCTAGTCTCCTGATATGGCCAAAGTACAACAGCCTCAGTTTAGTCACTTTGGTTTCTAGGGAGACTTCAGGCTTGGTTTGCTCCTGGACCCATTGCTTTGTCTTCTTGGAAGCCCAGCGTATCTGTACAACTCTCTTCCAGCACCGCACTTCAATTCTCTTCGTATCAGCTTTCCTCACCATCCAATTTTCACAACCATGCATACGAATTGGAAATACAAGCCGGTTGATCCTGTATTCAATGAGACATCTTTATTCAGCTTTATTAGTTGCTCCAACTTGTTGTTTAGCTTAGTTTTATTTTTAATTATATATGTATATTGTTTATGTAGAGTTTCTGTCTTTTTCTTTTTGTTGCAGTTATGAATTTGTTTGCATTAAAATTATTACGTATGATTTTTTAAAAAAAAGTCCAGCATGAATTCACCCTTCCTTCGACACCAACAGACAACAAAGGTGCGGTCCAGAATCCAATGTAATTCTGGCATAGCTTGCTCCAGTCTAGCTTCCCCAGCCAAAATTTCCTATGTTCTGCTGCCTAGGAGGAACTCGACTTGGGGTTGCCATTTTGATGCAAGAGAAGAAAAAAGCTGCTATACCTCCATTCCAATACCTATATTTTGGTCCATTGCTGCCTGTTCTATGCTAATCCTGCTGGGAAAAAAAGCACCATTTCTATCTTTACCTTTGCTTTTAAAAGGCATTCATAAAAGATGCATCTCGGGCAAGTTGAAGACCTCAGCCTGTTATTTGGAGAAACACCCTGTTTAAAACCTCTGCAGAAAGTCAAAAGGTCTCCCACCTCCAATCTGGGCGAACTCCCCTGAGCTTAGCTAATTAGGCCCTGAGTAGATGAAGAAAACCAACCAAAGGGGCATGCCCCTCTATATCCCACCCTTGCTTGTTCCACTTGCAGGGAGCTGCATTGCCTTTCCGAAGTGTGCAATGTTTCCTTTTAATCTTATATAATTCGAGGACAAAGATTCTGCTGAATAATAGATGTTTAGGGAGTTCTCTTTTTTCCCCTTCCCCGATGAGGAAAACAATAGGATTCTTCTATGCCAAGAACAGATGAAAAACAACCGAGCTCCAAAGTTATGAGAGGGCTCCCTGGGAAATTTAACTTGGGGACTGCAGGAAACAAATTGCCATGTTCAAAGGAAGCTGAGCCCTGGGAAAGAGGTGGCGATACCCGAGTCATGGTCATGGATGTCTGAAGCAAGGTACGTTCTGCACACAAGTAATAGAGAAAGGGAGGAGGAAGGGCAACATGGACATACAACACTCCTGCTCCAAGACCTTCAAGGGGCGCTGGTCTGTTTCCAGGCCCAATTCCAAATACTGGTCATGCTCTACCAAGCCCATTCTGGCTTTGGTCCAGGCTATCTGACAGATCACATCTCCCTTTTGGAGCCTGTCCAGACCTTGAGATCCACAGAAGAGGTCCTTCTTTCAGCCCCACCACTCTACAAGTATAGTTGGTGGAGATATGAGATAGGACTTTCACAAAGTCATCATAGCAATCCCCTGCTGAACAAATCTTGCCAAGAAAACTCCATGATAGGTTCGCCTAAGAGTCAATGTAAGGTGAAAATGGCTTGAAGGCACACAAAAACAGTGAAAAGGTGGGAGCAGGAAAGAGTTGGTGGGAACATGAGTTGGTGGGAACACGACAGAGGGCCTTCTGAGTGGCTGAGACCTCTGGATCTCCTCCCCAGGGAGACTTCACCTTCTATTGAGAAGTGAAGACCTTTTTCTACTACTATGATTCAGATGGACTTTTAGAACATAATGTTTTAAAGAAAAGGTTGTAACGAGGGTGCTGTTTCCAAAATGAAGCAAGAGATGCAGTTTCCTGCCAAGTGGTGGTTGATGGCTTCTCTGTCTGTAGGATAGCCTCTGGTCAGGGCTTTAAGGAACTTCTGAAGGTACTGGTTTTGACCTATAAAGCCCTAAATAGCTTGGGTCCAGGATATCTGAAAGACAATCTCTTCCCATAAGAGTCTGCCAGAAATCTGAGATCCTCAGAGGAGGCCCTGTAGCATCTCCCAGTACATCCTCATGTCAGGTTGGTATGGACACATCACAGGGCCTTCTCTGTAGCAGCACCCCAACTGTGGAACTCCCTACCCAAGGATATTAGGCTGGTCCTATCTCTTTTGAGTTTCTGGTGGTCAGCCAAAACAGTGCTGCTCTGCCTGGTCTTTAAGGTATGACACTGCTCTGCTTTAATTATTTTAAAATTGCATTCAAGTCTTGGGTTTGAGACTGTTAAAAAAAGTTTTTAAAGATTATTTTAATACATTAAAATGTTTTACCTTTGTGTTGTTTTAGTTGCTTTTGTTTGTTTATCACCTTGGGAACCTTTGTAGACCAGAAGGCAATATCTCCATAAATAAAACCCCAAAATAGGTTCATGACCTTGGATAACTCCTTGAAAGTTCAAATGGACTCAACACCCCACTGAGGTGGGAACCGTAAACCACAATGTGATAAAACAAGTTTCCCCAGGGACCCTTGGGATATGGAACACATTGGCAGGACAGATGCAATGTCTGTTTTCCTTTCTATAAGGGTGCCATTCCAGAACCCAGTATTCCCTCCCTGGCTTTCTTGTCCAGAAGGCAGAAGAAAGCAGCATACAGTCCACAGATCCTTCAAGCATTATATCTCGCACTTCATGGAACAGGTGGGCACGGACAGACAACAACTGGGAGGCTCCGTTGACACTCCAGATGACTTGAATAATTCACATTCCCAACCGCCACCACCCCGCAAAGAATCTTCAGTGTGCAGTCATTTCAAGGAGCAACTGAGCATAAGGGGAGACAAGTATCAAAACTGAGCTGTCAGACTGGATTTGGCTTTCCCAAAGTGAAAGGAAAGAGGTGCTCAGCCATTTGTCAAAAGTACCATTTGCAACTCGGAGAAGGTTCCCCCCCCTTGCTGAACCAGGGGGACAGGTTGCCTTCTGCTGCTATTTTAAGGCCAACAAAGAGAGAGGAGGAGGAGAGGAAGTGGAAAGCCAAAATCTAGAGGGTCAATGAAAGTCAATGAGATGAATGACCGTGAAGAGGTGGACACCATGGAGTTGTGCCCAACACCTGAAATCCTCATATGGTGGATAGAAGGACTTAGGGCTCAATTTGCAAAACACCAGATATATTTGTTTCAGCTTCAACGTACGGATTTCAAAACTGTGCGTGTGTGTTTTTATCCCAGGCATTTAGGTCATACCTTGTCCAATATGGCAGGAGGATGAGATAGACTCAAAGTACGGGTAAGGCAATTAAGAGGAGAGCACGCGTAATGGAAGCTCAATATTTTATCAGCTCTACTTTTAGTGCAAAGAAACCCAACAGAAAACAAAACTCCCTTTTCAAGTCAAGAAGGAGTAAAAAAAAAAAAGTGGGGGAGTCTTGTTCCATAGTCCATTACCGATAGCAGAAGCCAATCCAGGAAGGTTAATAGCTTTGCTTCTCTCTTAGTCATCTTTCTATTATTTAAGAGTTCGGCTGTCAGTTTTAGCAGCCTGACAAACTCTTTGCCCAAAACTGTTTAGGGCAAAAATTCCCCCATTTGAAGTTTTTAACTCCAGAAAATGCCTTTGTAACCTTTCGGCAAACACATCCGCTCGAGACGGATGCAGCCAGTCCGTTCTTGGACGAAAACCTTTCTGCAACCTGCCACAAATTTCATCAGAATCTCTCATGGTATTTACACTTCTGTCTCTTCTCAGAGGCAAAGCTTTCAGCCCCTTCGGATAGATTAACAGGAGTTTCTCTGGGAGGTGAGGCCAGATCTGGCTCAGAAATGGGCTTCAAAGGCTGGGTGAACCCGTGGCAGAGCTTGGAGCATGTGGAGGGGAGTGGGAGAGGGAGGGGCTACAGCACAAGGGGCATGGCCACTGTGCATGGGGGCATGGCTGCAATGAATGGGGGAGTGGTCAGGGCATGCCGGGATGTGGCCGGGGCACACAGGAGCATGGCTATGGGCTGCCCAAAAAACATTGCCGCCTGGGGCGAACCACTTCTCCATTCCTACACAACTAGTGTGAACACAGTATTCACAGCATGCCCTGTGAGGATAGACTTGGAGAGCTGGGGATGTTTAATCTGCAGAAGAGAAGTTAAGAGGGGCCATGATAGCCATGCTTAAAATATTTGAAGGGATGCCATGTAGAGGAAGTACTTGGCTTGTTTTCTGCTGCTCCAGAGACCAGGACCAGGAGCAATGGATTCAAGCTGCAGGAAAGGAGATTCCACCTGAACTTCAGGAAGAACTTTCTGACGGTCAGGGCTGTCCGGCAGTGGAATCTGCTGCCTTGGAGTGTAGTGGAGTCTCCTTCCTTGGAGGTTTTTAAGCAGAGGCTGGATGGCCATCTGTCGGGAGTGCTTTGAGGGTGTTCCTGCACGGCAGGGGGTTGGACTGGATGGCCCCTGGGGTCTCTTCCAACTCTACATTTCTAGGATTCTAGGATTCTATGATTCTGTGATTCAAGAAATCAAGTCTAAAGTAGAGATTCTCAAACTATGATACATGGACTGGGGGCCATTGATAAACTCCGTCTTGGTGGCCCATTCAAAAAATTACAGAGCAATGGAGAATATCTATGCTTGGTAAAGCTGCACCAAAGAGCACAAGAATCATCCTGCCTGGGCCCAGAAGCAGACAAAAGGCCCTCTCTCCATCCCAACCACCCCTGTCCTGGCCTCAGAGAGAGGAAAGGCACAGCTCCATCTTCTCAAGTTCAGACAAGAACCTGGAGCAGATTCGCCACCTTTGGCCATGCTAGTAGTCCGCAGCTGCTGATGGATGGTGAATAAGACAAAGACAAAAAATAAAAATAAAAATGGAGCCTTTTCATCCCACATTTCTTTCTGGTGACATTTCTATTCCATCGAATGAGCAACTTTGAGCCAAAAATGGAAACAGGGAGAATGGACTTACTCATCCTCATTGTCTTTATTGGCAAGACTTGGGAAGAATGGCGGAGCTCTTCCTTTGCAGAGTTATCGTGAGATATTGCTTCCAGGATCACAAAAGCAGCACCCCGTTGCATTGTACAACCCTTTTTAAATAACATTCGTGCAAGTAAACTCCTGCCTCGGAATCTGCATGCAAGGACAGGTGTGCCGGAAGCCCATTGTTTCTGAAAAATTGGGAAATGGGGCATTTCGGATGTGTTGGACCTGTCTTCTTCCTTCAACACGCACAAGGCACACGCGGAGAGAAAGCAAGCCCTGGGGTGTTGGCTCGCGCAAAGGCCGTAACGGAGAGAGGTCAGGCAAGGGTCAGTTTCTTCTGCCTGATGCTGACAGCTAAAGGAAATCTATAAAGTTCAGCTCCAAGAACAAACCGAGAGAACTTCACAGCTGCTTCCTCAGCACTTCCCAAGCTGAGTTCTCGCCTCTGCAGAAATTCACCTAAGGAACCTCAAGGAAGACCCGCTTTGCTGCAGAGGCCCAACCATCTCTCTCTTTCCAAATGCTTCATCGTCAGACCCGGTGCAAAGACCACCATTTCCCTAGAGGTCCCAGGACAGGTGGGGGGTCTCCAGAGCTCCCCATGTAACCAAGGATGTATTTCATCACTCATTTCCTTTTCCTCAAAGGAAGCAACACGTCCTCCTGCTGGGACAAAGACTTCCAAAACCACATGCCTGTTGGTGGTCTCCCATCTAAGTACTAACCAGGGCTGACCCTCCTTAGCTTCCAAGATTAAATAGGATCTGTTGTCTTTAGAACGTGCCTCATGTCATCTCCCTACTTATGGCAACCCCATGAATTTCATAGGGTTTTCTTGGGGAAGGGCCATTTCCGCACTAGCCTGTTATCATGCTATTATTCCACTTCCAACATCCTATGGAATCCTGGCGTTTCTAGTTTAGGGAGGGGACTCAAAGGCCATTCTCAAAGGCCCCTCCCTAAACTGCAAGCTCCAGGATTCCATAGGATGTTGCAAGTGGAATCATAGCACGATAACAGGCTAATGCAGAAATGACCAAGGACTCCTCAGAAGTGATTTGGCCAGTTCCTTCCTCTTAAATAGAGCCAGCAGCACCTGGGACTTATTGGTGGCCTCCCATCCGAATACCAACCATAGCTGACCCTGCTTAGCTTCCAAGATCAGATCAGACCTGGTACTTTAAGGTAGTGAGACTCTAATCCTATCCAAACAGAACACCCAATTTCAGTGTGAATTAGCAGCGGTGCATTCTTGTAGTGGATCTCTCCCTCTCTCTCAATCTCTCCCCCTGTGTGTTGTGTGTGTGTTTCAGAAATATACCAACAGATATCAGTTGGTGCAGAAGTGCATGAAGCAAGGACACACACGCACACACACAGAATAAGTTTCCTATCGGTGCAAGATGTGTGTCTTTTCCCCCAGAGATTCCATGCCTGTGTTTGCAAGCAGGGCTTCCCTTGCTGGCTGAAGACAATAGCAGACCTGCAGGTTATAATTTCAAGGGCTATAAAAAGGGAAGCGGATGGGTTTTTACCTCCCCACCCCTATTCTCTTTCTCCCCCAAATGGCAGCAGCAGCAGCACATGAGTCACCCGCGTAGGTGGGTCTGGCTGCTGACTCGCAGGCAGAAAAGGAGCTCGTTCAGAGCAAGTTACATAAGGACGGTTCCATCCGTCCCCATAGGAGCCGAGGCATCTGGTTCACCTCCCTCTCGCCCTCGCCCTCTTTCTCTCTCCAAGCATCTAAAGCTTCCCTTCCTCTTGCCACAAGACAATAGCGACGGGCCTTTTGGAAACCAAAGCAAGAAAAATAACGGTTCCAAGTCGATTTGAGCATCTGCTTGATATCGGGGTGGGATGAATGAAAGGAAGGGGTGCAGCTGGATTTTGGCTGATTCCAACACTTCCTTGGCAAGATGGGGGGCGGGATTCAGGGCAATGACAGGCATCTGTATCAGGGGTGTGGTGAGACCACACTTAGTTTTCTTCTAAAGGAGGTCTCCAAAGTGCTGAACCTATTTGAGAAACAGTTGCCATTTCCACACTACGCTGTTATAGTGCTCTCATTCCACTTTCAGCATCCTATGGAACCCTGGGGTTTGCAGTTCAGGGAGGGGCATTTGGGATTCTCAGCCAGAGAGCTTTTGGGTCTTGGGAAACTACAATCCCCAGAGTTCCACAGGATGTTGAAAGTGGAATAATAGCCCTGTTACAGTGTAGGGCGGAAATGGCCAGTATTGGGCACCCTGGTGGAATCAGTACCTTGGAGAGCTCTTTTAAAGCTACCCCTGGGCTCAGAGTCTGGAATTTCTCCTTTGCAATTTCCACACAATAGTTCAGGACCCTGAACAATTCCTTCAAAGCCATCCAAACACAGATTGGATGTAATGGCAACACCTGTACTCTCTGAGATAAAACCAAGAATAAATTCATTGCACTCCTGACATGGAATCCACTGGGTACACCTTGTGAAATCACATTATTATTATTAGTATTAGTATTATTTTATATCCAGCCTTTCTCCTGGTAATGATGGGACTCAAGGTGGCTAGCAACATTAAAATGATAAAAATTAAAAATAAATACAGAACATTCAGCAGCATATAAGTATAAGATTAAAGAACAGCTTATGAATTTAAAGCATTGCATGTTAAAAATATTAAAAGACACTAACAGACTATACCAACCTTAAAAACAGAACTACACAGCCTTAAAAGCCCAAACTGAGTCAATTTGTGAAAGCCTGACATTACAAAAATGTTTTGACTTGCTGATGGAAGGAGAGCAAGGATGGGGCCCTCCTGGCCTCTCTAGGGAAGGGGTTCCTAAATCTGGGAGCCGCCACCAAGAGGGCCCTGTCTCCCTTGTTCCTACCGAAGGCACCTGAAATGGTGGTGGTGGAGGGAGAAGAGCCTCTACCGGAGGACCTTGGAGCTCTACTGGAGTCATAAAGGGAGAAATTGTCCTTCCAATTTGTGTTTTCAATCCCTGTTGTTCTTGTATCTGGCTTATGGTGAACCTATTACGAGGTTTTCTGGGGCTGAGAGCGTGTGATGTGTCCAAAGTCACCCCATGGGTTTCCCTGGCTGAGCAAGGAATCGAATCCTGGTCTCCAGGGTCTAGTCCAATGCTCAAACTAGTACAACCACCCCTAAAATTGCAGAAAAACTGTGACAGAAGGCAGTTTCTCTCTGTACATTTATGCATGAGATCAACAGAGGGAGAGAAGACCTGCCAAGATGTGTATAATAATGTTCTAGTTTAACTACCTGCCTTCCTTCTGAACTTTGCACAAGGATTATTGCTCCAGTATGGTGAGTTTCTTCCCTCCTTCCTTGTTCAAAGAAGCCCTTGGAGAGAGATCTTCAACAGTCGTGAAGGGAGATGCAAGCCAAGGGTGTAGCTGGGTGATGAAACACCAAAAGGAAAAGGGGACATGCCACTGGCATTTGGAAACAACAAGCACAGACAAGGAGACCCCGCCGAGGGCAGGACAAAGGCTGCTGGAGGCCATGTCATGTTCAGAACCCGAGATGTGATTGGAAACTGCCAGTCTGGATTTCTGAGGCCTGGGAAGCAACCTAAAAAAAGAACCGACCCCCAGGAAATGCACCCAGACACCAATGCATATGTCAGAAGTGCATCCGACTGGAGGAAAGACAAAACACCCCAGGCAGGGGGTAGAAGGGAGAGAGAGGGACGGAGATTGACCTGAGCAACACACAAGAATCTGCCTCCTCAACCTTGGATGGCTGGATAGGGTCAGGCAGATTTGGGCGAGGGGACCTGGGGAAAAGATGGGGGCTGTAATTGGAGATGGCACCTCCTGGAATCCCCAGTTGGGCTATTCTGGAAGAGAGGGGCCTTTTGCATGCAATGCTCAGCATCCCTTGGAGGAACCAGTCTTCTCAGTCTGAGGACCTAGCAGAAGGAATGGCTGCCGTGCGCCTCGAGAACTATTCATAGCTCTCCAGCAGTCCTGCATTTCTCATTCACTGCCACTCCTGCAGTCACTCTCTTTGTACACTCAAACGTGTTCCCTGCAGCCGTAACGCTCCCAGGGCTTCATGCCTGCCACGTCTGTCGTGCTGATGCTCAGGAGAGGCCAAGTAGCACCAAAAAGCTCCCTTCCTTTCTCCACGAGGGGATGAACAATTCTGTTCTTCTGAGTTCACCCAAGCTGCCTTCTGATTCTTCTCCCATGAATTTTTCATAAATCCAGAGATGCCCCCATGACGACTGAGTGTTGGCTGTGCATTACTGTCATGCAGAAACACAAATGCCCACAAACAGACACAACGGAATGCCTGGGAGAATTACCTGCCTCCAGAAGAGGAGCCAAGAGGAGGATCACTTGGTATCGCTCTCCAAACCTGGGATGATGGATTCTGCTGGGCAATTTCATCTGAGCTCTGAAATAATTGAAAGACCTCTCCAGGTATCTGTGGCATGGAAGAATGGAGTCCAAGGTGATTTCTTGGCCATGTAGTGCATGCCTTCAGGTCACTGAAGAGGTTCCGCCTAAACCTTAGGGAGGACTTCCTGATGGTAGGGTCAGTTTGATAGTGGAATCCACTGCTTCCTTGGAGTATGGTGGAGTCTCCTTCTTTGGAGGTATTTTAAAGAGAGGCTGGATGGCCACCTGTCAAAAGGAGTGCCCTGATGGCTGAATGGGGTTGGACTGGATGGCCCTTGGGGTCTCTTCCAGCTCTACATGTCTATGATTTGACCCCTGTGCAAGTCCCCCTTCCTTCTCAGCCTCAGAAGAAGTCAATGGCAGATCTTCTCTGAGGAAACCTTGCCAAGAAAACCATACAAGAGAGTTTTCATAGGTAACTTGAAAGCACACAACAACAAAAGCTAATCTGTGAATGCAGGCAAGCTGCCATGCTCACATGCCCCAGACAATTTCCCCGGTGTGCCGCCATAATTCCGGTGAGCGAAGCTAACAAAGCATTCCTAACTTGAGAAGAGAAAGGAATGGTCTCCAAAGAGGAGGCAAGAGCTGTGTTTTGTTTCTCCAAACACATCTAAAAGCTTCCACTCTTCCTTCCAGAGGGAGCGCGCATTTCTTATTAGCAGGTGTGCTTCCATCTTGCAGCTCCCAAAAAATTACACGAAGGGAATCGCCTTCACTAAGTGTCCCCTAACATTGTTTCTAAGCCCACTTGCCTTCCATTTGCGTGAGTTGGTTCTGAAGAAGCGCAAGCGGTTGGAAGATTTTTGTGAGCATTTACCAAACCAAAAAGATTGCCAGTGAGGCAAATCAATTCATGCAGCAGGCTTGGATTGCCATGAAAGGAGACCGGATTGTATAGCTACTTAATTTTTTTTCTTAGATCAGGTCTAGATAAAGCTTCTCTCCTACCATCACCCACTTCAGTGACTGAATTTGACAAGGGACAACAACATCCTCCGCTGCTAAACCTTTCTAGTCTCTGTCCTGCATTGATCCAGAAGACCTGATACTCTCGGGTCCTGAAAATCTCCGTCCTGACTGTTTCTCCCGCCTTCTTCCTATTGACAGAAAAGCCATCAAGGAGGAAAAAGACAGAATAATTGCTGCAAAAGAACTCCTGCCTGAGCTGGGAATGCGGTTCCAACCCTCGGGGACCTGACACGCACCTTCTCCTTTTATCCTCAAGATCCTTCCCTGGACCTGGCACTTGGGTCTCAAGGTAGCCACCTTTCTGGACAAGCGGCTGCTTTGGTCAGTGGGTTCGGTGTGCCAAAGCATGACCAGTCCTCCCTTTCAGTTGTCTCACTTCATCAGTTCTTACATGTAAACAATCCAACACAGTGGTAAGAAAATGAAACAGGTAAATGCCTATTAATTAACAGTTAAGTTAAAACACAAACTCTTTCTGCATTCCCAGTTCCAAAAATCCTATTTAGATCTTCAACTGGTGTCCGATTGCCCGAATTCTATCTCAGTGGCAGAGCTTGGAGTGCATGGAGGGGGGAGCATGGCTAAGGCATGGGGATGTGGCCATGGGGTGTGGGGTGTGGTCATGGAGAGTGAGGGCATGATCATGGGATGCAGGGGCATGGCTATGAGCCACGACACCGCAAAATCATTGCCGCCTGGTGCACAACACCCCCTGCTCCCCTGTCCCTACGCAACTGCTCTATCTAACTCTTTAACAGCCCACCCTCAAGTCTGGCCATTTCCACACTACCCTGTTATCGTGCTATTATTCCACTTTCAGAATCCTATGAAATTCTTGGATTTGCAGTTTAGGGAGGTGCATTGAGAATTCTCAGCCAGAGAGCTCTTTGGCCTCAGTAAACTACAAATTCCACAGGATGTTGAAAGTGGAATAATAGCACTATAACAGTGTAGTGTGGAAATGGCTCATATATTCTTTCCCCCTAAGGCCTCCCTTCATAGGACTCCGTGAGCAGTGTTTGGCCGGCTCTCACCAGACTTCCAAGCTTCTCACCCCACAGACGCCTTGCAACTTCCAAATGCCAGCAAGAAAGACCCCCAAATACACACACAACAACCTAGAAATGTCCTTAGTTTCATGGTTTTTAATACCAGAGAAGGAAAAAGTGCATGGAGTATTTTTCGCCCTAGGTAATAGGGCGGAACCCATTTAACACAGGGAGCATGAAGGACTTATGGAGGCTTCCTTGAGACCAAATGCTCATGTGTGCTACTTGTAAAAGTCTTGGTGCTTCCCCCACTCTGAGCTCACTTTGCAAACTGCACATGCAAGGTCCCAAAGAAGCCTCTGTAGGCAAGAAGAACTGACAAAAGCCCACTGTTTCAATGCTCGCAATGCAGACAAGTTTCCTTAATTCGACCAGGGGATCTGTTCTTTCTGTAGGCAAGACTTGGGACCAGATTTGTGTTCGATTGGTCCAAAGCAAGCCTCCGTAGGCAAGAATTGCTGACAAAAGAGTGGATCCCACATCAAATTAATGGAACTTGTCTTTGATTTGGAAGCATCAAAAAGCAAATTCTCAGATAATGGGGTGTTGAAAGCCAGGGGCTTCCTGTAGTGCCATGATCATAAACATGAGTAGCAAACAGTTAGGAATGTGTAGTGTAACGTGCATATTCATAATTGCTCAACAGGATGCTAGATGATATCATCATCATCAAAGCTACACTATCTAAATAAAGATAAAAATGGGAAGGAAGGAGTAATGCAGCTATAAAACCAGTGCAATACAATGGCAAAGCAAGCTATTTAAATGCAAACCTCAAAACCAACACAATACAATTACAAACACAAGCTAGCAGATCCATATAATCAAGATATGCAAGATATTATTACCCTGTTCTCTAACTTCCTTTTAGAAGCCAGAAAGCCTTGCAGAGGTTGCTGGATTGCACCTCCCAGCCTTCCATTGGCTACGCCACTCAGGACTCATGGGAGTTGCAGTCCAGTAACATCAATTGACAGTTACACAACCTCCACTCCTGTTTTAGACTGTGAACCACGACAGATCCAAATTCAGCGGAGAGAAAGATGTCGGATACAGATGTGGAAACAGGCTGGCCTCTGCCTATTTTGTTGTGCACACAAACGCACACAGGGTGAGGTTTTTATTCGTTCTAAATAAAGGGGAAAAATTCTCCCCGGTGCTCAATTAGCCTGTGCATTTTCGGAAGAGGCAATTTTTTCCCCCCTTCCCCATATTCCCTGTTTCGTGCCTTTCTGTTCCTGAAATGTCCATATTTAAACTACAACAAAACACACAGAGAGACACCAACCTCGCTTGAGGCTTTGCAGCCGGGGCTGCAACTCTGCAGCAAAAGGAGGAAAGGTTTCCCCTCTCCAAATCATACAGTGCCATCTAGGCGAAAGAAAAGGGAATTTATGGCTGAAAACTCCACCAGGAAAGGTGAAGCCTTTGCAGAATAATTGAGGCCTTTTGTGCACAAAGCTCCTCACAATTCAAATAATAATGAGACAGATGTTCAAATATGTTATAACCCCCCCCCATGTTTCTGAAATATCAAGACGGAAAATGAGAAGAGTCTTGCA
This sequence comes from Ctenosaura bakeri, assembly GCA_948474755.1. Classification (NCBI taxonomy): domain Eukaryota; kingdom Metazoa; phylum Chordata; class Lepidosauria; order Squamata; family Iguanidae; genus Ctenosaura; species Ctenosaura bakeri. The sequence continues at coordinate 56,964 of CAOLHI010004231.1, forward strand.
GTGATGAGAATCTTCACAATCTGGAACTTAGTTTGTGCAAAATTTGCATGCGGTGGTTTCGCTCACAAAGCCACCTTTCTCTACATAGGAAACAATATCTGATGTGCAGGAATGCTGCTTTTCTGTGCTATTTATTGCCCCCAAAATACTGTTTTCTGTGCAAAAACTGCATATGGGTTTTTATGCACAAAAAGGCACAAACTGTAAATGATCTTGGAAAGGCAAGCTCTTGAACAAGGAGAAAACGGTTGAAATTGCCCATTGTTTCCTTGAGGAAGAAAATTAGTGAATGACTTCTTTGCATTTGAAAAAAACAAAGTAACTTATTTCCATTACAATTTCCCAGAATCCCATAGACACAGGAGGTAGGAAGCTTGCACCCCTCCAGATTGGGCCCTGATGGCTGGGGGATGATGGGATTTGTAGGCCAAAGAAATAACTTTTCCAAAGTCTGAGTCCAACTTCTTATTTTCTGCACCGTCCAGGTTCCTGGAAGCAACCCATAAAGTCCTTGGAGAACAACAATGCAGCAGTTTTATTTCCAATCCGTAATCATCGCTGGCATGGAATTTGATTTTTTCACGGCAGATATATTTCCATTTAGCTACCCAAAGATCACTTTCCTGGTTAGTCACTACCACTCTCTACTCCTAGGTGTGAAAATTCAGATTTACCTAAAGGTTTTATTTGATTGTCTCAACATGGTTCACCTCTGGAACTCCCTTCCTCAGGAGGCTAGGCTGGACCTCTTTCGTAGGCAGATAAATGCATTTCTTTTTAATCAGGACTTTAAGAAGTGAGCAAGAGTGCATTTTTACTTATTAGCTGTTTTTTTTTAAAGTTAGTTTTATAATGTTTCTTAATGTTTTTAATTGATTTTTTTTAATATAATTTTTATTCCTTTTACATATTATTCTCTATTTGGTTTCCATAGATTTCGGTCCTTTTTGGATAAGTCCCAAAGGGGCTATTAGGGGTGGAAATGGCTCAGCAACCAATGGAAGCAGCATCAGGTTGTTCTTAATGCACTGCTACCATCTCATGGCCATTGGGAGGAACTGCACAACCCTCTTCCCAAGCATGAGTCCTCCAGAGTTTTGGACTCCGTTTCCCAGAATCCTCGACCATTGCCTGGGAATTCTGGGAGATGAAGTCCAGAACAACCCTGAAGGCCCATGCTCAGAGAACTGCTGTTGGACAAGACTCAAGAGGAGAATGTAGCTAAAGACGAATGAAGAATTTTGGAAAGATCCTGCACCCTCTTTTCTGGCATTGTTGCAATTATTATAATTAGCCCTCTTGGGAAAATGCTTCTCAACCAAACCTTCTCTTTACCCCTCCTCCTCCCACTTGGGGTATTTGGGCAATGGGGCATTAGGTGGTCTAAGGGTTCCCGGGGCCTAAATGCACGAGATCCCGTCTGACCTTGGATGCTAAGCAGGGACAGCCCTGGTTTATACTTGGATGGGAGACCATCAATGAATACCAGCTGCTGTGGGCTCTATTTCCCAGGAATGAACTGGATAAACCACCTCTGAAGATTCCTCGCCTAAGAAAACCCCATGAAAATCATGGAGTGGCTGAGTGGCACAATAAACCTCCCTAGGAGAGCTTACCATGGTATTTTTCCACCAAAAAAGTTCAGTTTTTGCCCTCAAATGTCCTCTTGGGAATGTGAGGGCCACTTTTGGCCATGATTTTGTACCACCCCAGGCCAATTTAGCCCTAAAAAAGGCATTTTTAACGACAGGAAATGAGCAGAAATCAATTCCTGTTTCAAAAAAGGCCCCCCAAATTGCCCCAGGGGCCAAATGGGTGTCAAAAATACCAAAATACCAAAAAATAGTAAAAAAATTGCAAAGTTTTAGCCCCTGTGGGAGTCCTGGGGGGGCACAGAAAGAGCTCTGGGGGCCACATGGGACCCAGGGGCCACACCTAGCCCACCGCAGCTTTAAGCGAAAATACCATTTTTTAAAAAAATAATATTTTTGAACCAGCATTGGAAGACCTCATTGCAATACAGTGGGACCTGTAACATTCATTGGAACCACAGTTTTCCTACCGGTTATGCAAAATGCACCGGAATTGTTGCAAGAATCTCATTTTAATCCTGGTCTTGATATATATCTCCTGTGATTCTATTGCAAGGCGAAGGCCATTAGATGCATGCATGCTCCCTCTGCCTTGTTCTTTGCCATATTTCTATTGCATCTTCACCCCCTAATCCCATCTTTGGACTGAAACTAAATTGAATGTCAGATATTTTCCCGATTCAGCCCAACTTTTCCAACTCATGTGAATTGTACAACGGGAAGACCATCATCTCTCAGGTCCCTCTGGAAACAGTAGAACTTTCGATCTCTTTACTCAAGTTATTTCATGGATTTATCTCCATCGTTTGGGATTAATTCCCACCCTTCTCCCCATGCCAAATGAACTAGGATTGCATTTTTCTCCAGCCTTTCCCCTCCCAACCCAAATTGCCATAATTAAAAACCTGGTTTCTATTTTGGTCAGGTTTTCTTATGCTAAATCCTTCCATAACTAGAATGGATGTCCTCCCGTCCCAATTCTGCTATGCGAGAAGCAGAGAAAGACAAAGGAAAAATGAAGAGCTTTGATATTTTTTAAAAAAATGGGTAAAATGGGCAGAGGCATTATAGTCATTGCACCAGGTTGGACATGGCAGCAGAGCTTTTCTACCCAAATGTGGGGTGCCCAATTGGTACCAACACTCCTTTCCATTCAGGCACCAAGTGAAAACTTGGTTGTTGACCAAAGTCTTTGGGTCCCATTAACCAAGAGCCTGTCCTAGGCCATTTCCGCACAAGTCTGTTATAGCACGATGATTCCACTTTCAACCTCCTATGGAATCCTGGGGTTTACAGTTTCAGGAGGGGCCAGCCTCTATAGAGTTGGAAGAGACCTCAAAGGACATCCAGCCAGCCCCTCTCGAAACTGCAAACCCCAGGATTCCATAGGAAGTTGAAAGTGGAATCATCGCGCTATAACAGGCTCATGCGGAAATGGTTGAAAGTCAGAGTGGTGAAGTTCTTTGGGCTCTGAGAACAGGATTCAAATTCCTACTCAGCCATGGAAACCCACTGGGTGACCTTGGACGAGTCGCTTGCTCTCGGTCTCAGAAGGAGGCAAAAGTAACCCCCTCTGAATTAATTTTGCCAGCAAAACCCCCATGTAATAGGGTTGCCATAAGTGGGAAGTGACTTGACCATATACAGCTACGACTATTCCACTCACAGGCACAAGATGGCAATAGAACTTCATTTATGGAATAATGTTTGACCTCAGATTTACTTGCAAAAAACAACAACCACCCATACACATATTTGTCTTCTATTAATCTAGTGTTCTTCTCAATATTCCTGGTTATTAGTACAATGGGATCTAGTGAGTCTGTTTAGGGTTGATAGTTTGAGATCTATCTGTCTGTCTATCTATCTATCTATCTATCTATCTATCTATCTATCTATCTATCTATTTTTATCTATCTATGGTGGCTAATTTCTCCATTTTGGTTTCAGCCTTCCATTGAGTATGTCAGGGGTTGGAAACTGTATGGTTGCATTCTCACCATAGGTGTACCCCAAGACTCCTGTGAGTCACACTCCCCAACAGTAAGCCCAAATAATTCTGTTTTCCTCTGCATACCTCTCCAAATGGCAACAGGAAATGACATCCTATCACTTCCTATGACCATTTGGAGAGGGCTTGTAGAAGAAGATGGAGGTGTATGGGGACTGTGCGGGTTGATGGGGTGCTTCTAGGGATGGAGCCGTATTTTCTTATCTGAGAGGCTTTCTGCATGGATCGTGGAATCATGGAAAAGTGGATTGTCAAAGAGTGGCAGATGCCTGTAGACTGAGCCATCTTTCCCTCAGAAGGACTCTATGAAGTAGGTTGGGTGGAGACCATGACTTCTCCAAGGCCACCCAAAGAAGCTTCATAGAGAAGTGGAGACCCGAACCCATCTCCTGCCTTTTCTGATGTCGTGCCCCTCACCTTGGGCCTGAATGCCAAAATTTCAGAGGTCAGACTTTTGGGGCTGGAATCCTGTTGGCTATTCCTAGCTAGAGCAGACCCAGCCAATCCATTCTTCAATGCTGAGTGAACTTGTGGGTAAATCCTTCTGATTCAATGGGTCACCTCTAGTCAGGACCACTGAAAGCAATTTGGTTTGCAACTCTGCTGAAGATGCAAGATCAGCTCAACCATCAGGCAAAGGGAAACTATAGCCTGAGTTGGCAAATACTGAGGAGTGTTGGAGGAAAGAGCTGTGTGTCATAGACTTTGCTTTGTACCCCATGATCTTACCTGCTTCTTCAGGTATGGCCAAGGATGAAGGAGCAGCCTATTGTTGGCCCTTGTCCATGGGCCCAAGTCCTACTGTTTGCCCAAAGTAGCTTAGAACCATTGGATTCATTGGATTTCCCTACATGTTGACTCAGCAGTCAACATCTGAATGAAGGGCTCTACTCAGGAAGGGACCAACCCCTAGGTTCCTGGTCTGTGGGTGGAGGACGGGCACCATCTTCTCTGTGATGCCTCTGAGACTTCCCCTGCTAATAAATGCTTCCTCTTTCAAGGAAGAGAAAAGCCCAACCTGAAGAGCTTCCGTTTCTGTTCTTAGAAATGTGGGCAGGGGGATGTCCATTCTTCCAGAAAACATCTTCTAGGGAATGCTGACCTCGTCCCCACAGGCTGAACCAAATTATGGATTGCAGCCAAGAGATCCAGCAGGTTAATTACCTCCTCTGTCCCCCCAGGCCATGCCGCAGTGCCTGCCGTAGCCTCTTGAAGACCTTTTTATGTTGGTTCTTGGCAGCTGAGGATCCATGTCAGCTTGCCACATGACGGAAACAGCTAACCTCTCCGTTGTTCAGCGGCAAGCTGGGTGCAATGGCTGCAGAAAAGAACAGTAGGGGAGAAGGTTGATTCTTGTCCACAAAAGGTTAGCTGCTTCCCGTTTTCCTTTGGAAGAAGAAGGAAAAAGAGGAGAGGGAAAAGGGATAATGGAAAGGAGGTGATGAAGAGATGGAGGAGGGTAAAATAGAAGGAGGAAGAAGAAGAAGAAGAAAGACACTTGCTCCATCTTCCACACATCCCTTTATTTCCCTCTTCTCTTCTCCATACTAAACATACCCAACTCCCTAAGTTGTTCCCTGAAAGGCTTGGTTTCCCAAACTTTGATCATCTCAGTCATTCTTCTCTGGTCATTTCCTAGCTCCTCAATTTCCTTCTTGAACTGCGGTGCCCACAACTGGATGCAGGATTGCAGGTGAGGTCAGACCAAAGCAGAATAGGGTAGCTTCCCGCAGTTGGGATATTGGATTCCTCTTGATGCAGCCCACAATTGCATTTGGCTTTTTGGCTGCCGCATCACACTGTTGACTCATGTTTAGCTTGCGGTCTGCTAAACCTCGATCCTTTTCACATGTGCTGTCTCCAAACAAGACGTCAGTCATCCTGTATTTGAGCATGTCATTTTGCTTGTCTCAGTGCCATCCCTTACACTTATCCCTGTTGAAATTCATTCTGTTAGCTTTGACCCAGCTCTCCGATCTGAGAACCCACAGACTAGACTATCTGACATCAAGAACAAAAATTGTGGGGGAGAGAACGCTGCAAATAAATTATTTTACGCCCCACCAATCCCCAAAATTCATACTGCTGAATCAGAGTGCCGAGTCCTTGACTAAAGAGGGAGGGGAAATGTTGCAGACATGTTATCTGTTAAATAACAAATTTGTGCACCGGGGGAGTTTTGTTCCCTTCTGACGGGAATCATAGCAACAGCTTCTGCTTCGTAAACCTCAGGGGGAATTTTTAGGAATTGTGCTTGAATGAAGAGCTGCAAAAGAGCTTTGCCATTTGTTTCAAAAGAACATTTTTACTACAGGTGGGTGTGCGAGAGGGACAGATGGAGACGGGGTGGGTGGCAGTTCTGATGTCTTGAGGGTGCCAGGATGCTGAGGGACTGGGATCTTGAACCTTGCTCTACTTATGCCGGAGTAAATGAGGTGGTAGGATTTGGAGACACGCTCCCATAAAGGAGCACTTGGGACTTCATCTGAAGGCGTGGGTTTACCTCCATGAAAGCTGATGCAAAAATTAAAAAAGAAAAAAAACCAGACTTAAACGTCCTGCCATGTTTCTTTTCCTTTCTTCCCTTTCCTTCTTCCTTTTTATGGAGGAGCAAATCTCCCTATAGGGGTCTGTCCAGAGACTGAGATCTACTGGAGGGACCCCCCACTGTGTCTTGTCAATGCCATGGGGGGGACAATGGAGCAGGGTCTTCTTGACTGCAGCTATTTCCGCACGAACCTGTTATAGCGCAATGATTCCACTTTCAACATCCAATGGCCGGCTGGCCCCTCCCGAAACTGCAAACCCCAGGATTCCATAGGAGGTTGAAAGTGGAATCATCGCGCTATAACAGGCTCGTGCAGAAATGGCCTGTGACACCCACTTGCAGAATGTCCTCCCTTTGGAGACCGACCACCAACATCAGTTTCCTTTCGACATCAAGCCAAGACAGGTCAATGACTTATTAAAGTCTCCCCAGTTTACAGCAATGTCTCCACATTCAAGGGAGTTGGGGTGCAGGGCCCCCCAAAAGTGGGAAAAATATGAATATCTCTGGCCCCTCCAATGCAGAAAAAAGGTCCAGTCTATGGATTCAACCCCCCATGGATTTGAACATGCAGCGTACAATGCATTTGACTTTGCAGTGAGGAATACGCCAGCCAACTGGTTCTGCCTTTGGGCAGGTTCCTTTGCAAGAGGGGGGCTGGTGGGGCTTCCCATTTCTAATAAGGATTTAAAAGGCCGGCCTCATGCTTGCAGTCTCTTGCAGTCTCTCATGTGCCATTTTTGCACTAGGCTGTTATACTGCTTTACTCCACTTTCAGCATCTTGTGGAATTCTGGGGTTTGTAGTTTCCTGAGGCCAAAGTGCCCTCTGGCTGAGAATTCTAAAGGCCCCTAAACCCTAAACTGCAAGCTCTAGGATTCCATAGGTGGTTGAAAGTGGAATAATAGCACTATAACAGTGTAGGGCGGACATGGCCCCCGTCTCCCAAGGCTTGCAGACAGACGGTGAATGCAAGATGAGTCTTCTAAGCCCCTATTAAACATGATGTAGAGCAGAAGCAGAGGCAGCAGCAAATAATCCATGACTAATCCAACCCATGAAAGTGAAATGTGTGGATGTGGAGGGATGACTGTACTTTTAAGATGGTTTTTGAGAAGGCATCGGTGGCTCTTCAACTCCGGTCCTCTTTGGGATGTCGGTTCCCAGGGCTGACCACACAGAGGAGGATTTCAGAATGCTGGGGAAAAAAATATGAAGATCAGAAAAGCTGATCTACCCTTGCAGTTTCTTCCTCTAGCTTCTATTTTCAAAAAGTTGTTTTAGCTTCCATTTGGAGGGGGGGTCGTTATGTGCTTTCTTTCTGGCACCATTTTCCCTTCCCTTCCCTTCCCTTCCCTTCCCTTCCCTTCCCTTCCCTGTCTAGTTTGCTGTCCCTCCCTCCCTCCCTCTGTGAGAAAGAGAAGAAACCTGGTAACTTCTTCTCCTTGTTGTTGCTTATTGACATCCTGACTTGCGCTTGGCGAGGGGCTGAGTCATGAAGTGAGAGGGGTCAGGTCCAGGAAGCGAAAGAACGACCATCTCTAAACTGACTCAGGATGGAGCCGGTGCACTTTGACCAAGACCGCGGACATGCATCTCTGCAGAGCCACCAGAGAGGTCATTCTTGAGTAATTTTGTTCTCTGAGGAACAGGCAATTTTAGCAATTTTCTTTCCAGTGAGAGAAAGTCTTCAAAAACTGTGCAATGCTTGAAGAACATCAGCAGTTTGGGAAGGGCTGTTATTGTCAATTGTCATCAAGTCAACTTTGATTTATGGCAACTCTGTGGGTGAAAGACCTCCGTCCTGTCATCAACAGCCCTGCTCAGGTCTTGGAGATTCACCCCAAATCATAGAGGGAGACATAGTTCCTCAGATACCCTGGACCTGAGCTTTCTACTCCAGTTGAGGGCTCTTTGTTTTCCACACCTGGTCATCCCATCTGTTTGCCACCAAACTGATGTAACAAAAATGCGAGAAGTTTCCATGACATTTTTGGAAACTTCAGTGGTGGAGCACAATGCTTGGCATGCCTAAGGTTCCAAGTCTCCTCCCCCTCATCCCCGCTTTCAAAGAACCAGCTGGAAAATGAGGGGACGAAAAGGCATCTGAGGACCTCAAAGAAGCTCTGTCAGCTCAAAAGAAACAGTCCACCAGATGGAGAAATGGTTTGCGCCAGCTCTCTATGTTTGCATTTTCCCCCAGATGCCCCAAACACAATAAATCTTCAACGTCCCCCACCAAAAATGCACCCAGATGGACATCAGGTGGCTCTAGAAATATTTTCTGCAGTCTGTTTGTATGAAGGTGGCTCTGACTCACTCCCGTGGTTCCTCCTCCGGGCTCCAGAAGGCCAGATAAATGGGAAATAGGTGATTTAATAACTTTTGGGTGAACTCCAACCTTTATGTGCTCCACCATCTGATTAGGGGAGCTAATCCTGTAATCCAATTTTTTACAGATGAGAGGCCAGCGAGTTCAGTTTTGCCACCTGAGCTGAGGAAAGCTTTGGACATGAAAGAAGATGAGGAAAGGGGCAAGATGGGGCAGGAGGTGTGTGCTGGTGAAGGAAGATAAATGGCAAAGGTGAGGAACAGGACATGCTGGTTGAGAGATGCTGCATTGCGGTTTGGCTCATTTGAGAAGAAGACTCTCCCTTTGGAGGCTGTCTTGCTCATACATCACCGGGGTTCAAAGCATATTTTGCTTTGGTATTTTTAGTCCAATGAGTAAACTGTTTCTTACAAACTTGTTCTCCATGGAATGACAACAACTTCAAATGCTGATTTATGCAGAGGAATGGCTTCTCTCAGACCCAACAGCAACAAGAAAACTCTCACAGATGTTCGGATATTCAGTGGCAATCCACTCTGGGTTTTAGTCCGAACTTCCAAGAACCTCTACCCTTCTTAAAATGGGCTTCTCATTTTAAGAAGGATATAGACAAGTTGGAGCAGGTTCACAGAAGGGCAACAAAGATGATAAGAGGTATGGAGAATAAAACATAAGAGGAGAGGTTGAAGGAGCTGGGCATGGTCAGCTTGGTGAAGAGAAGATGGAGGAGTGAAATGGTTTTCCCCTTCAGATACCTCAAGGGCTGTCCAGAGAAGAGTGGGAAGGCCTGTTCTCTGCTGCCTGAGATGGTAGGACCAGGTCTTATGGTCTGAAGTTACGGGAGAGTAAATTTCAATTAAACCTTCTTGGCAGTAAGAACAACTTGGCAATGGAACCTGGAGAAGTGGTGGGGTCTCCTTCTAAGGACATCTTCAACAAGAGACAATGCTTGAAGAACATCTGCAGTTTGGGAAGGGTCGTTATTGTCAATTGTCATCAAGCCAACTTTGATTTATGGCAACTCTGTGGGTGAAAGACCTCCATCCTGGACATCTACCTGCTGGCAATGCTTTAGCTGAAGATTTGGTTTTTGTGGCCGAGAGGTAGAATTTCACCTTTAATCTCATTTTATTAATTGATGCCCAGTTTTCTAGGTCCTTTTCGGTTCTGTCCCTATCTTCCAATGTTTTCCCTCCCAGTTTTGTGCCATCTGAGAACCTGATAAGGATTCCCTCCACCACGTCACCCAAGTCATGCATTAAAATCTTGAAGACTCATGGCCCTAGGAGAGAACCCCAAGGAACTCGGTTCCGGACCTCCTTCTGGTTTGCAGTGCAGCCTTGGAGGGTGAGTCTCTGAGTACAGTTTTCCAACCAGTTATGGATCCATCCATCTGACAGTATTCCATCCATCTGACAGTATTCCCAACGATTCTGCATTTAATCGGTTTGCTCATCAACATGTTGTGGGGGACTTTATCAAACGCTTTGCTGAAATCCCGATAAATGACATCAACAGCATTCCCACGATCTACTAAACGGGAAGCCGGATTGAAAAAAAGATGTAAGATTTGTTTGGCAAGCTTTGTAATGAACAAACCCTGCTGATCACTGTGTTGTCTTCAAGATACTTGCAGACAAACTTCTGTATAATCCCTCTGCATGACTGGGAGCAGAGTCTGGAAAAAGTAACTTGCAGGGGACTTCCAGAATGCTCCAGTCAGCCTGGCTAAAAAAAAGTTTAATTTTGCAGCCCTGAAAATAACTTTTCCACGCTGTGTTCCATTCCTTGCCGAAACATATAATCTCAACGCAGGTCTGAAGCTGTGTGGCCCAGGTTAAATGTTAATGTAGAGAAATAACACAGGTGAGTTGGAAATTATGGAAATTATGCAAATGACCCCCCATATTTGCCTTCTCTCTCAACTTCTCTCTTTTTTCTCCCTTCGCAGTAAGGTATTTTTTTTTTCTTGCTAATGAAATGTGACGTTAATTGTCTGAATAATAGCATAGTTTCACCTAAAGGTGCTGTTTGCTAATTGTTAATTTCCCAGAGATCATGTTTAATTGGGCCTGGTGATTAAATAACGAGGGCTAATTTTGTGTTGTTTGTGCTGTTTCTTTTTATGACCATTTAAGGAGGTCTATCACACTCACACACCCACACATCCTGTATTCTAAGTAGATCTCCTCTGCTTTCTTAGTGGAACGGCATCAAACAAAACATAGTTGACTTGTAGAACTCACTGCCACATGGCACGGGGAGGGCGACTAAAGGGGATTAAATAAATCCCACCAAGGGGGTGCTTCCCAGTAGCTTCTGCCCAAGGTCGGAGCTTAGAAAGATCAGTTTGGGGAACTACAGCTCCCAGAATACTCTGGCTGACATAGGAGGCCTTCATGGTTTCCAGGCCTTCTACCATTTTCGTCACCCTCCAGCCTGTCCATAACCTTCCTGAACTGTGGTGCCCAGAAGTGGACACAGGATTCCTCCAGGTGGGATCTGATCAAAGCAGAATAGAGTGGTACCATCACTTCGCTTGACCTAGACACTATGGCCCTATTGACGCAGCTCAGAATTGCATTGGTTTTTTTAGCTGCTGCATCACACAGCTGGCTCATGTTCAGCTTGTGGTCTGCTAAGACTCCTAGATCCCTTTCACATATGGTCAAGTCAGATGTCATCCATCTTACATTTCTCCATTTCATTTTGTTTTTCCTGTCCAAGTGTAGTACCTTCCATTTCTCTGTGGTCCCACATGCCTAAGGTACAAGAAGGCTCCTCAGAAATAGAAGGCTGCTCAGGAGGAAAGGTCTCATGAAGAACAGAAGGCTTGCTAAACTAAACTGGGAATATTTGCTAAGGAACAGGAAGACTTGGTTAACTAAACCAGGGGTGGGCAACTGAGAGGATCTGGCTAGAGTACGGCTCTCCCGGCATGAATTGATTACGACTGGCTGAGATTTCTTTAAAAGGATGGGAGCGCATCGCTCTGCCTCTTGCCTGCCAACTTGGATCTGAGCAACACCTCGAAATTTAAGTGTAAATATATGTGGATTTCATATCTGGGGATAATTCAGCCAAAGGCCCTGGCCTTATAATCCAATAAATCTAGATAAACAAGAACTCAATTTACTTCCTACAAACGATGCTGCCAGCTTATCGCTGTTCGGCAGGCATATTTTTTTTAGAGGCATCCCATAAAATTACACACGATAATCAGCTTAACTTGGCATCCCGTTGCACCACCAGAGCCTCGCAAGTAACCGACAACGTTCTGCTGACGGGGCCATTTCTTCTCTGGAACACCAGCGCCAGTTCCGCGGTTCTGTTTTATTCATTTTCCTTTTCTTTCTTCCCCGCGGCTCTGGGGGAGCTGCAATGATTGTCTTGAAACCTTTGCCAGATCTCCCTTCCACAGACAATAACAACAGGAGGAATCATTTCCTTAAATAATTAATAATCATAATCATAATCACATTGACTCATAAGGCCTGGAAACCACGTCCAACGAGAAGCAGCTTAGGGAACTAGGGATGTTTACCCTGGAGAAGAGAAGGTTAAGAGGGGACATGATAGCCATGTGTATATATTTGAAGAGATGTCATATGGAGGATGATGGAGCAAGCCTGTTTTCTGCTGCTCCAGAGACTAGGACATGGAGCAATGGGTTCAAACTCCAGGAAAAGAGATTCCACCTGAACCTCAGGAAGAACTTCTTGATAATAAGAGCAGTTTTGATAGTGGAATAGGTTTCCTGGGAGTGTGGTGGAGTCTCCTCCTTCTTTGGAGGTTTCTAAACAGAGGCGGGATGGCCATCTCTCAGGAATGCTTTGATTGTGCATTCCTGCATGGCCAAATGGGGTTGGACTGGATTGCCCTTGGTGTCTCTTCTAGCTCTATAATTCTATGATTCCTGTGTCCGTTGTTCCACCTCCTTGTCTTGAGCATTTTTTCTTCTCCTCCAGAGACTAGGACGTGGAGCAATGCCTTCAGCCTATAGGAAAAGAGATTCTACCCAAACATTAGGAAGAGCCTCTTGATGATAAGAGTAGTTTGACAGTGGAATAGGCTGCCTCGGAGTGTTCTTTAAAGATTTTTTTAAAAAGGATGGATGGCCATCTGTCATAGGGAGTGCTTTGGTGGTGCCTTCCTGCCTGGTCGAACTGGGTTGGACTGGGTGGCCCTGGGGGTCTCTTCCAACTCTAGGGGTCTATGATTCAAGATAACTTGGAGTGACAGACCCATAACTGCTCCGTCTTGAGCTATGCTCCATGTTCACCATCATGACACTGTCGTTATGATTGCAAATGCCTCTCAAACTACCTTAACCACCAGCAGCCACACTGAGCAAGAGGGGATTCCTGGACTGGAAATCAGGGCACTCCAGAAGAAGATTTCCTGCCCCTTCCGGCCAGAGATCTGCAGTGCAACAATCAGAAGCAGGACCCCTGTCAGAACTCCTCATCACACTGGCCAGGAGGTGGGAAGGTCATCCTGTTGCACCCTGAATGTTTTGGGGTCTTGTATTTCTTCCAACAGAAGTGAACTTGATTTTTTTTTTAAACCTCTAAGGGCTGCAAAACTTCCTGGGGCCCATTGGGTCAAGAAGGAATGAAACGCCCCCCCTCCACAGCGGCCACTTTTCCTCCCCCAATATGTCTCCTGCCCTTCAATCAAGTTCTCAAGATGTTCAGTCCTGACAAGAGCAAGAGGAGTCCCACAGATGGACAGCTGCGCTCATTACGTGACTGAGCCCTTCTCGTGGACCCTGTTTACTGCAAAATGTTCCAAGGCAATCTGGCAGAATCCCATAAGGCCAAAGAGCCCTTTCAGGTCTGGCAGCCAATTCGCAGGCATCAGTCCAAAACAAGGACGCCTTGTTTTCGACAAGCAATCAAGGAGAAGTTAAGCTAGGCTGATGCATTGCTCTCCAAAGCTCTCCTCTTCGAGACGGGCTTTTGACTTGCTCGAGAGGTATAAGTGTTTTTGCCTTCCCTCTAAGCTTTGTGCATTTGTGTGTGTGTGTGAATGAGAGAGAGAGAGGGAGAGATGCATAACATAGGCAAAGCTCTTTGTGGCAAAAGGAAGAAGGCTGGATTAACTTCATGGATCAGAAATTTGAGGTCCACCACAACCCTAGTAAGCATCCAGATAGCTTTTCACACTGTGTCTCCACCACCTTTCCAGCCAAGTTGAGTGCTCCTGTCATCAAGCCAAGCCAAGCCATTAGCAACATGAAGCACAGTGAGACAGTAGAAAGGTCAGAGAAGTTCAGAGGTAGGTATCACGGCCACCTAGGACAGCTCTCAGGACCAGCAAAGTTTCTCTACAGCTGCAGCCCTAAACTTTTTGTTTTCTGGATCTTCCTGACAGTGAAAGCAGTTCTGCAATGAAACCAATTCCCTTGAGAAGTGGTGGGGTCTATTATCGGGACGTCTTCAAAAAGAGGCTGGACTGCTACCTGCTGGAAATGCTCTAGCTGGAGGTCCTGCATTGAGCAGGAGGTTGGACTCAACGGCCCATGAGGCTACTCCCAGCTCTATGGTTCTATGATTCTGTGCTTGTATGTTTTGAACTTCAGTTCCCAGAATCCTTGATCATTTGCTAGCCTGGCTAAGGCTCCTGGGAGATGAAGGACAGACGAGTGGTAGGACCAAAGCTGGAGAACCACAAGACTAGTCTTGACTCCTGCCAGTGAAGGAAAACCATGATGACTGACCACAGTAAGCCCAGTGCTTCAGATGCAATTTGCTGCTTGGGTTTCTTGCAAAATCACAGAGTATCCAAAGAATAATGGCTTCATCACCTAAATTACATCTTTTGTGCTGCGTTGCCATTGAGACTGATGGACTCTACTTCTCATTCTTCTTTGCAAGAAGTGATCCAAAGTATGGAGTGGTTTTGGGGGAGAAGTCCAGCCCTTTAGATAGCTTCAGATTGGTGTCCTTAGCAGATTCTCCACTCCATAGACATAGGAGCCCTCAGGTTGAACGCGTCCATGACATTTGGCCAAACTGGTCGGATCTTCTAGAAGCCGAAGTCCAAAGCACCTGGAAGACCAAAATTTGAGAAGCACTGCTATACATCAAAAGTAGAAAATGCATTTTCTGCATTTCGGTTGGCTGATAAAAGCACTGCTCTTTTGTTGCCTCTTGCTTTGACGTGGTCTCGTCAGATCCACGGGGCGTCGCGGTAACTTAAATAATGCAAAAGAAGATGTTATTATGTTGTGCAGAGAGAGGCTGTTGGTTTCTTTTTTTTCTTATTACTCTTTGAATATCACATTTTCCCCCTCTCTCTTTAAATGGAGATGAAGCCTATCTAATGGCTTAATAAGATCAGTGTCAATATAATACATGAAAAGGACATTTTGAGGTCTTTCAAGGCGCCGTTTCAATTACAGCAGAAGTTATCACAAAACCTCCTGTGGTGGAAAAGGGAGTCAAAATGAAGTCTCGCCAAAATGGGACAGTGAGGAGGCACTGTGTGGACATGCACACACACACACACACACACACACACACAATGATTTTGCAGATTGACCGAGAGATCCAGGTAAAAGCTGCCCATGAATAATGGAACAGCCAAGTGTCCACGTTAGCAACCAGGCAGCTTTCGCTGCCTCTCCTGCAAGCGAGCAATGAAATTTGGCTTTTTCGAGTAAAAAATCTATTGTGTATCAGAAAAAAAAAACTCTCCAGGGGAGCGCATTTGGAAATTGAAAAATTCCATCCTTGGAAATGCCATTTAGTCATGCTGATAGCTTGACTTTTAAAACTCTAATGGCACAGTGAATTCCCGGAGTTTGCGGCGACACTCCCTCTTCAACGTTTGCAAATGAAATCTATTTATTTACTTGCAAGGAGCATTCACAGGAGGAAGAGCGGTGGGAAACTTTACTTTTTGTGGAACTTCCTAACATTATTTTTTTGCAGGTTTACCTGCTTGGTGGCAACGAAGAAACAATGCTGGAAACCGTAAAAGTAAATATGTTATTCTTGCAAACTCTAAGGCCATTTCCACACTAGACTGTTATAGAGCTATTGTCCCACTTTCAACATCCTATGGAATCCTGGGGTTTGCAGTTTAGGGAGGGGCCTCTAAACTACAAACTCCGGGATTCCATAGCGTGTCGAAAGTGGAATAATAGCACTATAACAGTCTAGTGCAGAAATGGCCTAAGATAATGGAATAAGAAGCAGCACCGGCAGAATTAGACCAGAAGTCTCCTCATGGCCACTCCGGTGCTTCCAAGAAGGTCATACATTAGTCATAAAGGATCACCCCCACCCTCATTGGCCATGCTAACTGGGGGGTTATGGGATTCGTAATCCTAAAGAAATAATAATTTTCCCAAGTGCTGGAAATGTTTACAGCAGGCTCAACATTTCTATGCCCTTTGGCACTTTCTAAACACTCTGGCTGGAGTTTGGTGTGGGACTTGCATCTACAGAACATAGAACTGAACAGTTTCACAACATCTGCATTCAGCAAAGGGCTGCTGTGGTGGAGCCTCTCTCTCTCTCTCTCTCTCTCTTTAAGGTTTTTAAACAAAGGCTGAATGGCCATCTGTCGAGAGCGCTCTGATTGCGTCTTCCCTGCGAGGCAAAATAGGCTTGGACTGGAGGGCCATTCGGCTCTCTTCCAACGATGTGATTCTATGAAACCCCATACTTACCTCTATAATTGCACTTCTTCTTGGCTTTTAATTGCAGGCTGGTCTGAGAGCCAATTGGGGCTGAAGAGCGGGGTATGAAGATCACTAAGAAGCAAAGCAGCCCTCCTGATTTTGCCAGCTTTCCAAGCAATCTTTTTGAAGCCTTTGCGGAGCTCACAGTGCCATCCAAAACCTGTCTCCAAGCTCCCTCTTACTGATTGCTTCTCAACAAGCTCTCTTTATCTGGAGATGGCAGGAAATATATTTCCCAGCCGTGCAACAAACCGAGACTAATTTCTGATTGTGCTCCAAATGGAGGAAGCATGGGCTGGAAGGCCTACCATGAACCATGCTAGGACCTGTGAAAGCACCAGGGATGAAAGTCTTCCCTTGGTCCATTCTCATGGACAACAATATTTTTTAAAAAAATCAGTTTTTCTCTCTCTTTTAAGGAAGTTCATTCATTTTCCATATTCTGGGAATTTTTGCTTGCAAAAATTCTGCAAAGAGCTTTTTTCCTGCGCAAAATCCATGGCTGGAATCCTGTTGGTTAGTCCCATCCGGTGTAGATGCAGTGGATGCTGAGTCAACACATAGGTAAATCCTACTGATTTATTGGGTCTATTTGAATTGGGAGCAGCCAGAGGATTTTGGACCAAGTCTGCGTGATTGTGAATGTGAGTCTCCGTTTGGTCATCTTGGATTCTAGGGAATGTTCAGGTCTGATTTGATCTGTCTTTTTCTACATTTACAAAACATCTCCCAGTAAGCAAAGGAAGAGAAAAGGAGAAAAAAAGGGAAAGTATTCTGACCTGCAAATCAATCAATCAATCAATCAATCAATCATTTATTACGGTCAAAGACCAACATGGATCTGCAGATCAACAGTTAGATGTAACAACCTTCTCTCAACTTCTCTAATTTCCCTACTAGGCTACAAATTTCTTTATATTATCCCTAAATGACTACTAATGAAATCCAGCAACAGTCAAATCATCTTTATCTTTCCACAGAAAGCCCATAAGGGGTTCTAGAGGGGTCTTCCTAGTGACCCATCTCGAATTAAGATAGTCAACTTGTTATGGGGAGCTTCAAAGTTCTTGAATTCTTCTTTGGACGGGTGATGTCCATGGGAGCGAAGAAGACATCCATATGTAGAACCAAAAGAACAACGTGTCTATCTGGCCACCGTTGCCTCTTTCAGAAACTCTTCCTTTTCGACAGCCCAAAAACTTAATATTTCCCCCCTTTTTCTCCATACCTTTTTTTTTTTTTGTAAGGCAGTTGGAGGAAAGCTGCAAAACCTTTGTACAAAGCAGGACTTTTAATTATGTCTTCCACCAACCTCTTTGCTTTAATAATGCTGGAAATGAAACAGCAAATCCCCTCTACCCTGCATGAGTATTCTGTGGGAAGAGATAATGAAATATTCTAATACCCGCCGCTGGAAGCTTTGCCCAGCCTTGGACCGAAAAGCTGTTCCTCCAAACAAGGTCTCCCAGGCCTTTGGTGCTCAGAACGATGCTCGTAATCCACCACGGGAGTCTTCAGGCTGATTCAAAGCCTGAAAGGGGTTACTTTGGGTTGCGGGGGCTGCAGCTCCCAGAGACTCCTTCAGCCAAAATGGCCATGAGGAACTTGGGTGGTCTTTCTGGGTTCGGCTCCCACCTCACTGGTTGCTGTTTCCAAAACCAAAGACAATTGTCAATATTCTACCATAGCTACTCAGGGCCTTTCCGCACTATACTGTTATAGCGCTATTATTCCACTTGCAACATCCTGTGAAATCCTGGGGTTTGTCCCCCCCCCGAATCCTCCAGGCAGTCGGGCCACTGATTTTGTTGGCTTGGTGGTTTTTTTTTTTAAAACACACATGCAAATAACAGAGAATATTTCCAACCTGGGAAATGCCTGACTAGCCTCCGAGCCCAAACAATTTAGAGAAGGAAGCTGGCCTCCCGCAGAGCTGAAGGAAACACAGACCACTGCCCTAATGTGATCAATTTTCAATATGCAGAGATGCACATCCAAACGAAACAAAACAAAAACCTTCAGCAGCGACAACAACAACAATCCAACACTCAATTTCCCAAATGATTGCACGATACGAACACAGCTTTTGGAGGGAATGGAGTGTGAATTGCAAAGCCAGGCGATGCAAGTTTTCATTTCAGCTAAAATGGAAAGAGAGGGTGGAGAGAGAATATGTATGCAGACACACACACACACACAATTTTTGTTCTCCTACCCCTCAAGATTACTGCCGCTTTGCACACCTGCCTGAAAAAAAAAAATCCATCTTGCATCCTAAGTCCAACCCATCAGCCAGTTATCAAGGTTTTACATAGAATCCTAGAGCTGGAAGAGACCCCAGGGGCCATCCAGTCTAACCCCCTGCCATGCAGGACACCCATCAAAGCCCTCCTGACAGAAAGCCATCCAGCCTCTGCTTAAAAACCTCCAAAGAAGGAGGAGACTCAACCACACTCCATGGAGGCAGCATCTTCCACTGCCGGACAGCCCTGACCGTCAGGAAGTTCTTCCTGAGGTTCAGGTGGAATCTCCTTTCCTGCAGCTTGAATCCATTGCTCCGTGTCCTGGTCTCTGGAGCAGCAGAAAACAGCTCACTCCCTCCTCTACATGGCATCCCTTCAGTCTTTCTCTCCTCTCATAACTTTTGCCAAATCTTTGCTCCTCTGACCTCTTGGAGACAGGAGACTGCGTTGGAGGGATATTTGGAGGTTTTGCTTTCTTTTAATTGCTCTGCAGTCATGCTCCGTGTCTCTGTTTGTCTCTCTAAAGAAAAATTGAGGAAGACGGAGAAATGCAATAGGCAGGGGTTTTGGTTTTTATAAGAAAAGTACCCAACAAGGTTGCTAGCTGAGAAAAAGCAGAAGAGAAACAACTTGAGCTGCTGAGAAACCAATGCCTGAGAGAACCAAGCCTTCATGCTCTGTAATAGCTTATCAATACATTTTCAGCAGCAAATGACTGCAAACACTTGGCAGAGTGAATCCATGGGACATAGGAGCATAAATCAGATTTTTTAAAAAACAGCTTTAAAGGATTATAATGAGCAGTTGTTGGGATTTTTTTGGGGGAAAAAAGAATTAAACTATTCCTTTTAAAGAAGCACTGATTTAAAGTTGGTTGGAAGCAATTTTGAAGGAAATCGGACAATGTGGAATGGGAAGGTGTTAAAACTAGAAACTCCAGTTTTGTTTGTGTGTGAGCGAGAGGGAGAAAAAGAGAGATTTTTATGCTCCCTGTGATCTGCCATTATTGCCTTTTCAGCTTGGGAAATGATGGGGCAAATTAAGCTTAAAGGACTGGGTTTCATCTGATATGAAGATCAAAAATGCAATGCATGGATTCCGGCAGGTAAATGATAATTGATGCTAAATGCATATTCATAGATGCAGATCAAACTGACATGCCTCTCCTGTGTTTACCTAGCATTTCCCCTCTTTGATTGAGAGAGGTTTTCAACTCAGAATAGCAATTTTTCTCTCTTCAGTTGAGCTTTTGTTTCAGCGTCTGCGGGAACAGGTTGAAATTGTCGTCTTCGTGAGCCAATACTTCGCATCGCACGGTTGCCAATTGTCATTCTTGAGTGGAAGCCACTTTTCTACAAAGAAAGGTCAAAATGTTCAGGCATTTAAAAAAAAAATAGGCACAAAACATACCAGTGATGAAGTAGATAGAAAAGATGCAAAAAAAGTGCAACCAAATCAAAAGCCGGGAACACAGCTGTAAAGGTTAATTTAAAAAACAAACAAAAGGAATTAGTTATTTTCCTTATTATTCCGATCACCACTTGCTACTGTTACCGTAGTCCACAAAAGTAGTTCATTGAATTATCCACTACTAGCAAGTTACTGTTACTGTTACCGCTGGGAAAATATAAGAAAAGGCTCTATGGGCCCCCAAGTGGCCAGTTCAGATATTACGCCTTGGAAATGCTGAGAAACGTGCCAAAAACGATAAAAAACAGTACAGTAGCCCCTCCACATTTGCAGGTTTGAGGCAAAGAACCCTCATGAAAGTGGAAAAACTGCAAATAACTCCCCTCCACAATTCCCCCGAACTGGACACAGGATTCCTAACCAGGTCTGACCAAAGCAAAATTGTGGTACCATCGCTTCCCTCGACTTAGACACAATATCTGATGCAGCCCAGAATTGTATTGGCTTTTTTTAGCTGCCAATGCAGCTAAAACCTTAGCTTTCTGAGATCCATTTGAGAGTGATTCTTTCTGTCTCCTTTGGACTCTGAAGTTGTCTCCTGTGAATACCTGATGAGCATCCAGACCAAACATTTGCTCACTGAAGCCCTGTTAGAATATGGGTCATTCCTGAACGCAAGTATTCACAGGTAATTAAGCAACCTAATTGAGAAAAGGGGGATTCAGTACCTCGTAGCATTCCACTTTCTTCAACCTGTGCAGTGGTTAAATAATCAATTACTTTGAAGCATAACAGAATCCAGATGGAAAGTTTGTAAAAGCTAAGCTGTGCCCTAAGCTTGGAAGAACTAAATAAGTTACCACGAGAAAGTCCTTATGTCCTTGAAGGCCAGGTGAACAGCACATGCAGGATTTGGTGCACTTGGTGCTGAAATAAACTCTTTGTTTGCAGCTTTGCTTCTTTTTTTGTAATGGAAATCTTCACAAGAACTCGGAGCTTCACAGCAGGGATGGTCCTGCCCTCCCCCCACCGCCACCGCTCTTTTTTGGAAAAACTTCCAAACCCTCCCAACCCACCTGTTCTGACTTGAAATTCTGTACCGTCATTACCGTACTTTCACATTCATAGACTTTCCATTTTCTCCTCCTGTGTATATCATTTGCCTCCTGCTGGGAAATTCTTTAAAAGGCAGCACATCTGCGGAAAAGGCTGCTATTAACATTAGCAACCGAACGACATGCAAAGCCAGGTTAAGCTTGCAAAGGCCATTTGCCCAAGGACAGTGTGAGGGATGAAAGCTTTTTAAATGTCCCACACCAATCCATCAGTCAGCAATTAGGCCTTTTGCAAATGGATGCTAATTGTGAATGGAAACTCAGCAAAGACCCCATCCCACCATCTGTGTGTGTGTGTGTGTGCCACTGTCCCTGTCTGGGCCTCTTTTTGGTACATTAGATTATATACCAGAAGGCAGGTTCTTTTATTTGTAAAGTCTCATGCACAGTGAAGATGCTATAGAAATAAATAAATAGATGCTGGCCAACTGTTGGGACTGGCAGCTTCCATGTCAGTAGGATGGAGAATCCATTCCAGATTTTACACCCAACTGTAAAAGAGCTATCCAAGGTACTGAACCAGTTTTGGAGATGGCATTCAGCATCTTGGATGCAGGGCATTTTAAACTTCCAGCTAAAGCCACTCTGTGTCCATGGAAGCCACCAGCTTCTGCTGTCTAAAGCTCATTGTTCAGCAGGTACAGCCCAAAATCAACTTATTTTGAAGACAGGGCTCAAAACTTTGGACAGCTCCTTTAAAGTTCAGACTAAAATCTGGAGAAAATTCAGTGCCTCCCCACCACTGAGCTAGAAGCCATCAGCTTCCAGTGTTTTAAGGTTACTATTCAGCAACCCTAGCCTAAATTGTGGGTAAAGCTTCATCCAGGGGAGGAGGAGAAATGCTAAATAAGGTGCCCCTACTAGCAAAGGCCACCATATATCACGGAGCCAATGCATTTTCCTCCCCAAGTGTGCTTTTGGGAAGGAGGGGCTCTCTTATTTATAATAGAGAAGATTACAGAAGCAAAATATCCCATCTTTCATTTCCTGGTACAAAAATGTGTCCTATCTCTCAGTGAAGACCTGTGATATAAAAAGGGCAGGGGGAGGTAGAGGAGATTAAAAAAAAAAAACCCTCACAACCTCTCCTGGGTGTTTTGCTTTGTGTTTCAAAGTCATCTCAATATTTTACTACCTCGCTAATGAAAAATGCATCATTCGCTGCCCGCCAGGACACACTGGAATGTCTCGCCGTGGTGGGAGGAAAAGCCGTAGCCCTTGGCCAATTTCATTTGTTTGCCGAAGAAGAGAAATTGGAGCAGGGTGTCAGTGGGGATGAAATGCAAGCAATGGCCACATGACAAGCGGAAGAAAGAGAAAGAGAGAAAGATTGGGTGTTTGAAATTTCTGGAATGGGAACTGCGGAATTTGGAGTTTAAGGCTGCGTTCCCGTTTGGCACGGATGGAGCCCCAAAGTACATTTGTGGGAGGGCTTCTTCCAGAAATCTCCCAAAAACATCCTCCTTAGCCAATCAATAGCTGTTTGAGACAGGGGTAGAAATGGACCCCGGAGTCATCTGGTTGCCACTGCAAAGTTGCACAGGAAGCTCCAAGATGGCTTTTTGTGCAATGTTGAGGGGGGATGCTTATACCACATTTGGGTAATGTGGATTTGGGCCACACAGGGACACCGAACCTCATTTTTTGTGTCACCCGAATCATAGAATTGGAAGAGCCCATAAAGGCCATCTCATCCAACCGCACACACATGGAATGCATTGCGGCCGTTCAAGACCATGTAAAACAATGCAGACTGTTTGAAAAGACTGAACGTGCATTCAACGGCCAGGCAAGTTGAAAGGGGTTCGAAAGGTTTAAGAAGTTTAAAACACGGCTGGATGCGTCCATGTAAGACCTCTTTGGTTATAATATTTAAAATAAGTATTAAAGAAATGTTAAAAAAAAACCAAGGATTTGGAGGAAAAACAAAAAGATACCCAAGCGTGCAGGGATGGAGGCTTTGCAAAGGCAGACAGACAGGCAAAGCGGTCGTGGTGATGAGCCTGCCTCCCCTGTTTGAGACCGCTAATGAGAAATGCGTGGGTGAGAGTCTACAGCAGCATGTGGAGATGGGAGAGAGAGAGAGCGCGCGCGCATGGGCCTGAACATGTGACTGGGGAGGGGGAGTCCTTTGCAAAAGATCTATGGCCCAGCCATCACCTCTCCGAACTGGAGAGAAAAAGGAAACCCACCTCCAGTATCCCCTCCAATCCTGCACGGTGCTCTTTCCCTCTCTGCATTTGCAGATTGCGTCATTACCTCTCAAGGCATCCTTGGCATGGATTTCACAGGCAGAAAGCCAGCAAAGAAAAAATAAAAAAATTACAATAAAATAGAATCTAGTTGCAGCTTCTCTCCTCCACATGGATACAGATAGAGAGACAGACATGACATGTAGAGAGAGAGAAAAGGAGAGGGAGTTGCGTTTTGTACCATGTCCCCTTTGGTAGTGTTTCTTTTTTTTTTTTTTTAAGCCAAAGCAGAAACTACAAAGGGAGGCCTGGCATGGAAATCTCCATGCCCAGCTCCCCCACGTGCCGAATGTGGGAGGGTATCTGGATAGTAAATTGCAAAGAGGGTGGAGAGTCAATTTAATATTTGACTGAAATGCTCCAGCACGTGGTGGCTCACGTAGCTACGTCTCCATGGCTGTGTCTCACAGAATGATAGAACCAGAGAGCTGGAATGGACCCCGAGGGCTGTCCAGTCTCCCTCCTTGCCATGAAGAAAACCCACAGAAAAGTCACTCCTGAAATATGTCCACTCACCCTCTGCTTAAAGGTCTCCAAAGAAGGAGACTCTCCACTCTCCACCATCCAACAACGCTTACAGTCAGGAAGTTCTTCCTAATGGTTAGGTGGGAACTCATTTCTTGTCATTTAAATCCCACTGCTTCGTGTTGTAATCTCTGGAGCAGCAGAAAACAAGCTCCCTCCATCTTTGACATGGCATCCCTTCAGCTATCATGTCCCCTCTCCGCCTTCCCTTCTCCAGTCTAACTATACGCAGCTCCCTAAGCTATTCCGCATAGATCTTTTTGTTTCTTCTACCACCTTCTTGGCTCTTCTCTGAATGCCTTCTGGTTTGTCAGTCTCCTTCTTGACCTGTGCTGCCCAAAACTGGACACAGTATTTCATAGAATTACAGAATCATAGAATCATGGAGTTGGAAGAGAACCCAGAGGCTATCCAGTCCAACCCCCTGCTATGCAGGAACACCCATCAAAGCATTCCCAACAGATGGCCATCCAGCCCCTGCTTAAAAACCTCCAAGGAAGGAGACTCCACCACACTCCACAGAGGCAGCAGATTTGACCACTGGACAGCTCTGACCATCAAGAAGTTCTTCCTGAGGTTCAAGTGGAATCTCCTCTCCTGCAGCTTGAATTCATTGCTCCTTGTCCTAGTCTCTGGAGTGGAATTCCATTGAATAAATGGAATAGATCCATTGAATAGATCCATTGAATAAATAGGATTTACTTGTGTGTTATCCAGTTGATCTAAATAGGCATGTTTTAATTAGGGATAACCAACAGGATGTTGGCCTATGGCTGCAAACTACCATCCCCATAAGTCTTTATATGCAGAGATATACAATTCCAGCATTACACAGCCACCATGCAGAACAGCAACGTTGTGTGACAGATGTCAATGACTGGGTGCCATGGTGTGGATATGCAGCCACAATGTGCAATGCAAACTGGAGTGTAAAACTGCAATGCTCTATGTGCAATTGCAATGTGCAGCTGCGATGCAAAACATTGTTGTATTCACAATTCCACCTCTACCACTGTCAACACAATGTGTGTCATGCAATGTGGAATAATTCACCCCACACGTACAGTGTGACTTATGCGCACACATGTCCTTAACAGGACACCAGGCAATATGTTTCAACTCCAGAATGGCAGCCTTGTGCTCAGTGTGAACTGTGGCCTTCTTTCCACCCCAGATTCTGTGTCCTAGAAAACAGGTCTGGCACCACAATTCTCGCCAACAAAATCCTTCCAGACAAGCAGGGAGGGGAGGCATTCTATGATGGATGGGCTGACAGACTGAAAATTATCCTCTCCACTTCCGCGCATAAGTGATCGGCATTATTGAGAATTAGCAGGAAGTTAATTCAGTCTGCTGGGCCACCCTCGCTTTTTTTAAAAAAAAATAAGGCAGGGAGGAGCTTCCATTCTCATGAGACATCAGTCTTGCTGCTTCTTTCTTACATGCTTGGTCAACAGCATCACAATAATTACTATAATTTACAACGGTTGCTGACTCAACAGCACAGCATCACTCAACGAAAAAGCAAAAGCCCTCAGCCAACCTTTAATGCAACTTTTTTTTCCCCCTAAGTAACTTGAGTTGCTAGCAACTGGAGCATGGAAATATTATGTTTTGAACTACAAGTCCCCTGGCAGGCGGCAGATCCTGGGATCTGTAGTCCCAAATTACTTTGATCACAGTGAGGGAGCTGCTACACCCTTCACGAAGCATTGACTCAGAATCAGGAGTGACTGGACGTCCCATGACTGTGGATAAAGCAGTGACCAGTTTCATGTCAGGGGTGCGGTGACTCTACGCCAGGTTTTCCCACAGACCTTGAGGGAGCTATCCAAGGTCCTGAACCTATTGGAGGAGAGGAATGCTGAAGGAGCTGTCCAGGGTGTAGACGCCTGAATGGAACTATCCAAGATCGATTTTTCAGCTATGCACCAAATAGTTTCAGCACCTTGGATAGCTCTTTTGAAACCTAGAATAAAACTTGGATTATAATAATCAGAAAAATGTGTGCAAAGAATAAAACATTGGCAAATAAAAAACGTTTAGGTGGAATCTCTTTTCCCGTCATCTGAACCCGTTGCTCCATGTCCTACTCTCTGGAGCAGCAGAAAACAAACAGAAAAACAGAGGGGGAAATAAAAAAACAGGTGAATTTCTGCTCAGAAAATGTTTTTCTCCATCAGGAAAAACAACTATGTATTTTCACACAAACAAACACTGCTGAAAATGAATCTGGACCAGGAACTGCAGAGAAACCTCAGTGTCCTCCTCCACCACTGGGGAAAGTATGATTTGTTCTTCTCTGCAAGGTTGAAGGAAACAAAGACGTACGTCCCAGTTCTGCACCAGTGATGGCAAGGGGACAGCTAAAGAGCTCTTGACCTGTCTTTCTGCCCAGAAGATGGCAGTGGACATAAAGAAGATCGGAAGAGGAGTAGGCGCCGATGGAAAGCCACCAGGAGCTAACAGACTGTTCTGCTTCCCTACCCTTAATATTAGGTAAGCTGTTCATGCTTGAGAATTGGATAAGAATTGTCTTAATCCCTCTCCACCAGCAACACAGCCAGTGTTGTGTCATGGCTTGAGCATTGGAGACCAGGGGTCAGTTGCCCACTGGGTGACCCTGGGCACATCACACACTCTCAGCCTAGGATAGGTTCACCTTAGGGTCACCATCAGTCAGACACGAATTGAAGGCACACGGCAACACCCAAGAACAGGACACATTAAGCTTGATGTCCTTGCATTTTAATCTTGGAACATTTCCACATGACACTCTTCTAGCGCGATGATTCCACTTGCAACCTCCTATGGAATCCTGGGGCCGGTCGGCCCCTCCCGAAACTGCAAACCCCAGGATTCCATAGGAGGTTGAAAGTGGAATCATTGCGCTATAGGAGTGTCGTGCGGTTATAGTGCGATTATTCCACTTTCAACATTTTATGGAATCCTGGGGTTTGCTTTTTAGGGAGAGGCATTTTTAATTCTCAGCCTTTGGCCTTAGTAAACTGCAAATCCCAGAATTCCACAGGATGTTGAAAGTGGAATAAGCGCACTATGACAGTGTAGTGCGGAAACGGCCTTGTCTCCTGCTGTCAGTCTAAGCGGGGGAGTGGATGGCCGAAGGGAGATCCTCTCTCTTTAAAAGGCTGTGGAATACATTACCATTTAAACACCGCCCAGGAGAACTGGCATAATATACATTACGTGCCCAATAAAGAGCGGATTCCCCTGGCTTCGTTCGACTTGCTGCGGTATTGCTTTCCCCCGTCTCTTCTGCTTTTGCAAGCATTTTGGCTTGGCATTGCCAGAAGAACTCACTCTGCATGACGTTTGCAATGGGATGGAGGAAGCCAAGGAAGCAGTGACTCCGCTCTGCATTTCGGTCCAGACTTTGAAAGAGCTCTCCAATCGGCTAGACTTGTTTTGTGGATAGCGTTAGGCACCACGGATGGCTGAACAATAAATTCAGCGTGTTGGAGAACTCCTTTGGGGGTCTTTTCAAATAGGTTCGGCACCTTGGAGGGCTAATTTAAAGTCATCCATAAGCTCAGCGCCCTGGGCAGCTCTTTTAAAGGTTGGCATCAAACAGGGCTGGTAGCGCCACCCACATTTAAGGTGCATTTTTTACAAACTCTCGCTCTGGAATGCCTTTTAGCGTCTCCGGCAATTTATCCATTTCCACAACTGTCATCAATCTACTGAGCCATTCATTTATCGTTGGGATTTTTGCCTTCTTCCAATACTTTGCATAAATTAACCTTGCTAGCAATTATTGATTGAATACTTGAGAGAAAATGAGGGTGAAATCATGATTTGGGGGGTTCTGAATTTGCTGTTGTTATTTTGCTTTGTTATGAATACAATATGTTAAAGTTTCATATCATGCAAAGGGGTTAAAGAAAATTATAAAAACTTTTTAAAAGATGCATTTAGTTGCTCTTCCTCCAATGTGATATAAGACATTCTATGCCAGCAGTGCTCCTCTACGCTCGATATTGGAGACATAGGACAGCCTCTATGCAAAAGCTTATGGACATAGCTTTTAAATAATATCCCCAAACCAATTGCAGAACATTCCAACCTTCCTTAGACATACAGCAAGGGATTTGCAGGTCACAGTCCTTGGATAAGGAAAACAGCAAAGGAAGACTGGAAAAAGAAACAGCTGAATTGAATTATGTTCCCAAATGCCCTAGCCAACTTATGAATGAAGACCATGGTGTCATGGCACGCAACATAGGTTAATACAAGAGTCCTCACTGTCCCAAAAGGAGAAAGAGTTTGGAACCAAGGGAAACAGACTTAAGAGAGGCAGATTTATCACTTTCGCATGTCGACACTCACTGACCGCTGTAAAGATCCGAAAGACCACCTTGCCCAGTCCTTTCCAAATTGAGAGCAAGGGACGTGATTTTCATTCTTCTGGGTCCTGCTACCCTCTACCGCAACTGTATAAACATGCTTTATCACGGAACATTTATTGTCACTCAGGACCACATCTGAATAATTGGGTTTATATCCTCAAATAAATAAATAAATAAATAAATAAATGCCAGACAAAATCCAAGGATCTTTCACATGGCTGTTAGGGAGAACTCCTCAGCAGCCGAGAATGGATATGAGAGATAGATGTGAGACGGAGACCAATTTGCAACCATGGGCCCAAAAAAGCTCTTTGAAAAAGACTCTTCTCTGACAACTGTCATTGTCTGTGATAAGCCCATTATGATACAGACGACACGGAGTTCACTCACCCCCCCTCACTTATTAATGACCCCACTGCCTAATTAATCATGCTTCGTTCCTTTTCCCAGCACTGGGCGAGCAGAAATCCAGCACCCATTAGTTAGTTATAAATCAGCTGCATGTCTTGTCTCATAAATAGTGTCCTTTTTAATACTCGGTCATTCCAGTATTATTTATCACCCCATCTAAGGAGTTTCAAACAGTATTAGTTCACCTAAATCCAGTTGCGAGCTCTGGTTAGAATAAGGAGGACTGGATCAGTTAAATGGTATCAGCCTATCCTTCTCAATGTTAGGGAGCTGGGTACGTTTAGCCTGGAGAAGAGAAGGTTAGGAGATGACAAGATAGCCATGTTTCAATATTCCTATGAAGGACGGAGCCAGCCTGTTTTCTGCTGCTCCAGAAACTAGGACACACAGCAATGGATTCAAACGACAGAAGAAGAGATTCCACCTAAACATTAGGAAGAAATTCCTTGTGGTGACAGCAATTCAGCAGTGGAACATACCGCTACCTGGGAGTGTGGTGGAGTCTCCTTCTTTGGAGGTTTTTAAATAGAGGATGGATGGCCATCTCTCAGGAAAACGTTGATGGTGTCTTCTTGCATGGCAGAATGGGGCTGGCCTGGATAACCCTTGGGATCTCTTTCAGTTCTAGGATTCTATGATCTCAATTTTCAAGGAAAAGAGCATTCCACTTTGTTGGTGCTACCACACTAAAGTCCCTTCTCCAAGAACTGCTGGGGCACGTGGTGCAACCAGGAGGTCTTCTTGAGATGGTGTCCAAAACAGATTGGATCTCCAAGCAACACTGGGGTGCCTCCCTAGAAGCCTGTCCCCATGTGAAGAAAATGCCCCCCCTGTTCTGATTCAGTTGACATTGACCATCCACTGCTGCAAAGAAAATCCTTAATAAACAAGCCTTTATAGATACCAAGGACACATTATTTACTGCTTTCAGCGCACATTAGAAAGCCATTTATCTGCCAAAGGTCCTGAGCGGCTGCATTAATGCTTTGCTGAGTCCAAGTGCCCTGTTCTTTAAAATAATAATAAAAAAGGGGGACTTCCTGCGTGTTTATTTGGCTAAGCTCAAACTCCGATGGGCTAGGTTTCTCCTTACTACAGGGGGAATGACATTTATTATGACTGTAAAAACAATTTAATCCCAGACTCCATAAAAATGTGTTTAAACGGTGAGGTTTCTTTCTTTAATATATCTTTCTGAAGCTGTCAGCTTTGGGGACTGGAGTCATTTTTTCCCCCTTACTTTATATGTCTATTTTAAGTCCCATAGTGGAACGCCTTATTGAAACATGGCCTTATATGGTGTCCGTGCAGATCTAGGTTGAGTGGCTGTTGAGCTGGCGAAGGAAAGAGCCACAGGGTGGTCGCCTCCCCACTCCAGATGAGTTGCTCCTTTTCCAGCGGGGGAAAACAGGGGGTGTTTTGTGACTGCCCAGGGTCCAAAATTTAGAAGGTCTCCATCAGAAACACACACACACACACACACACACACTGAAGATTGAAAAAAATCCAGAAAACAACTGGTTATGGGTGGTGCCAGTAGATGGACATTCACTTGGCAGGTGATAGGAGGAGATTATGAGAGCTTCCAGTGACCATTTTGGCATCCTTTGAGTGTAGGGTAGGGCTCTGAAGGAGCCAATGTAGAGTAGTGGTTTGAGTATTGGACTATGACCATGAAGAGCAGGGTTCAATTCCCTGCTCAACCATGGAAACTCAAAGGGTAGCCTTGGGCACATCACACATCTCAGAAAACCCCATAAGAGGTTCACCTTAGGGTTTCTGTAGGTCCAAAACAACTTGAAGGTACACAGCAACAACACAGGGCTCTGGAACTTCCACTGTAGGTCCTTGGATCCAAAGGTAGGGAAAGAAGTCCATCCTTGAGGAGAAGCTAGGGTTTTGGCTCTCACTTGTAAAGTCCTGAGGCTTGGGTGAGGGTGCGCTGGGTTTGCCTTCCAGCAGATGGCCAGCTGGGGAGAAACGCATAGAATCATAAAGTTGGAAGAGACCTCAGGGGCCATCCAGTCCAACCTTCTGTCTCAGGTGGATCATCCCCAGGCTCAGGTGTTTCTCCCAAGGGAAAGTTGAGGAGGTAGTCAAGGGGTGACACCTGGCCTCTGCTGAACCTGCATCAGGTTGTTCCACCCCCTTGCTCCTCATCATCACTGTGTTAATAGGGTTTTGGTCAATAAAATGGCCCTTCCTGAACCCAACTCTCTATGTCTGTTCTCATTATTCCATGGTAGGTGATCATCTCTCTCTCTTGCTCTCTCTTTAGTTATCTATTTGAAAAAATCCAGAAAACCAACTTCTACTGGAAAATATAGGCTGGAATTCTCTATGAGCTACTTAATATACTTTAACCAAATAACCTCTCTTGGCCCAGCCTCCCCAAAATGACAGGAACATCATTCACCTGTGCTCCAGATTGCAGGTAGAATGGACTTCCTTCTCCAGAAGCAACTGATGGCTCTCAAAGCAGGATGGGGGAAAATTATAGTCATGGCAGTAGAGTCACAATCATGACTAAGTAGTGATTGTGAATGAAAATCATCTAGATTGACTTTTCTATACCAGATCCCATCTGATCTCGGAAGCTAAGCAGGATCAGCTTAGTCTTTGGATGGAAGACCACCAATAAATACTAGGTGCTGTGGGCTCCGTTTTGGAAGAAGGAACTGTCAAAGCCACCTCTGAGGGTCCCTTGCCAAAATAACCCTGTGGAATTCATGGGGTCACCATAAGTTGACAGGCAATTTGAAAGCACACAACAGTTTCATATTCACAATTGCTACTTTACTAGGCATCAACTTAATGGGGAGAAGGAGATCCGTCCTGCTGGAGAATAATGTTTGA
The DNA here is from genome assembly GCA_948474755.1 of Ctenosaura bakeri. Classification (NCBI taxonomy): domain Eukaryota; kingdom Metazoa; phylum Chordata; class Lepidosauria; order Squamata; family Iguanidae; genus Ctenosaura; species Ctenosaura bakeri. The sequence continues at coordinate 88,318 of CAOLHI010004231.1, forward strand.
AGAGTGAGTCCAGGATACATTACTTCATTAAGTATACTTAACAAAGTAGCTCCTACAGACCTCCAGCTGCAATACAGAAATACAGTGCATGCACATAATGGCCCCCACCCAGACCTATTTGTTCAGGAATCTAATTTGTTCAGAATGGGACTTTAATGACCACTAGTTTGTCCTACTCATTCCAAGGGGAGCTATATCTAATTTTAGGAGGATTAGAGGAACTACCAAACTACAATAATCTAATTACAATGATTACCCATACCAGCATAATTCCCACTATTGTGATGGCCGCAGGGGGAAAGATTACTTTTTGCAAATATTCTTAGGGTATGCAATTGCTGCACCCCCCCTCCATTGTTACATCTCTGTGGAAGCATTTTTCCCCTGCGTGCTGTGCCAAGAAGAGGGTATGCTGTGCTTTTCTTCTATGGGAGACGCTGGTTTTACATTCCTGCAAAGGAATGAATGGCTTCTCTCCATGGATATGATAGAAGGACATGGAGATTTAGTCACAGTAGAAAGGAAGCCCTAACCATGCTTTAGGTCAGTGGTGTCCAACCTTTGGTCCTCAAGGTGTTGGGACTTCAACTCCCAGAAACCTAGTTACTTGGTTAACAGTCAGGAATTCTGGGAGCTGAAGTCCAAAACACCTGGAGGACCAAAGGTTGGACACCACTGCTTTAGGTAGTTGATTCTCAATCTTAGGATTTCCAGAAGTTGTTGACCTTGAGCTCCAAGAACTTCTAGTAGCCCTGCAACTGGGACAGTTGAAGTCCAATACTATTTGGAGGACCAAAGCTTGACCACCACTGATCTAGGTGTCTCCATCCAATCAGAACTTACCATGCTCCACCTGTATATCGCCATATCTCCAACACTTCAGCCCCTCAGAACCACAGTTTTCTCAATGAGCAAAGCCCTTTTCATCAGTCTGCTTGGAACCATCTGTATACTGTAACTGCAGGTTAGTTAAGTCAGGTTCATCATTTAAACCAGATTTATCATTCAAACCTGGTTTATCATTTAAACCATGTGAGGATTTACATCACTATGACCTCTGTTTGCAACATTTGAGAATGCATAGCCAGCCTCTGCTAGTAATCTTCTTCTCTACAAAAGACAAGCAAAACATAAAGGCAATTGGGCAATTGTGCTTCAAGGACTTTCTCTGACATGGAGGAGCCTCTGTTCTAATCCAAAACAAAAAGTACAAATGGGTTTTAGAAAAAAATATGTTCCAAAACAGAGAAGAAAAGGAAGACAGTTTGGCAGGAGTTCACCAAGAGGAGGCCACCAAGACTAAAATGAATCATGCCTGTAGATAAATCGCCTTTTTCCTCACTCATCCATCAGATTGCTTTTCTAAAACAGGTTCTGGTTCTGATGCAATGCATGAACCAGAGAAATTTACCAGCAGGAGACTCTGAATCAGTAAAATTCCTGGCTAATTGCGAGGATCATAAAACTTTTCCATTGCAACAGCTTTGCAACAGTCTGTTTCCATGCATGTTTCAAAGGGCTGGTCATCACCTATGAAGCCCTATACAGGAGAAAGGGGTAAAGTGTGCCCCATAAGACAATTCTGTGGCCTCCAACACCGCCAGAATTCCAAGACCAACCTTTTTCTGACCAAAAAAAGAAAAGGGGGGGTGAACTGATGCTCCTGGGAATTTCTGGGTATAACAATTTACAAATTGCAATTTGATCTGTAGACACACAACAACCCAGGAATCATAGAATCATAGAAATGTAGAGTTGGAAGAGACCCCAGGGGCCATCCAGTCCAACCCCCTGCCATGCAGGAACACCCTCAAAGCACTCCCGACAGATGACCATCCAGCCTCTGCTTAAAAACCTCCAAGGAAGGAGATTCCACTACACTCCGAGGCAGTAGATTCCACTGCCGGACAGCCCTGACTGTCAGGAAGTTCTTCATGAGGTTCAGGTGGAATCTCCTTTCCTGCAACTTGAATCCATTGCTCCTTGTCCTGGTCTCTGGAGCAGCAGAAAACAAGCCCTCTCCTTCCTCTACGTGGCATCCCTTCAAATATTTAAACATGGCTATCATATCCCCTCTTAACCTTCTCTTCTGCAGACTAAACATACCCAGCTCTCTAAGTCTATCCTCATAGGGCTTCATGGTTTCCAGGCCTCTCACCATTTTGGTCGCCCTCCTCTGGACTTGCTCCAGCTTGTCAATATCCTTCTTGAATTGGGGTGCCCAGAACTGGACACAGTACCCAGAACTGGACACAGAAGCTAATGTGTTGTACAGACTCCAGTGTTGGACTAACACTCTGGGAGACCAAGGTTCGAGTCCTTGCTTGGCCACGGAAACCCACTGGGAGACCTTGGACAAGTCACACTCTCTCAGCTTTCAGGGGAAGGCAACACTAAATCATGCAAAGAAATCATGCAAAGGAAATTCTGTGCTAGTTCCCTTAGGGTTGCCAAACATTAGAAATGACTTGAAGAAACACAACTACAACAACTCTGTACTATTGTTTCCGGGCTCCAGTCACTTAAGCATGACTTTGCTTGGTCCCAAGAGACAAAGAAAAACTGTATTCATTCCCAGATTCTCATGAACACAAATTGTGCTTGCCGGCTACCTACTGCTGCAGAATTTCACATCAACCGGAACACCTACAGTGCCAAGGCCTTATTATTTATCTGGGAAGCCAGATAAAACGGTGGTCATTTTCTGCTTATTCTGCCCCACTGAAATGTTGAATTCTACATACCTTGCCAGGCAATCTATTTATTTATAGCTATTAATGGGATGAATATTTGATTGATATTCACCACGGCAGCTTCACTTCCACTGCAAGACATATATATTTGGATGCCACAACTTTTGCTGTCTGCATGTTAATGGAAGAGAGCAAGAAGCAAAAGAAATGGTCCCAAACAGTTTTGGAGGATGCATCGCTCTTTCATTTGTCTTGTTACGCCTTTGCCATCGTGTTGTCGATGACGCTCTTCAAGAAGAGCATTTTGGGCACCCAAATGACCTTTCACAACAGAAACTTGAAGAAAAGCCATGGAAAGAGGCATGAAGTAGCCAGGCTGGTGGAGAACAATTATGCTGAGATGTTTTGGCATTTGTTTTTCTAATGGACTGATTTTTTTGAAATTATTGTTAAGCCTCCTGCGTGCCCATCCATCTAAGCTGCTATTTATTTAAATCAGTAAATATATCTGAGCCATTCATCTCTCTAGTTCTCTTTTCTCTCTCAAAATCAAGCAAACTAGGAAAAAAAAAATAGGGGGGAACAATCTCATGCAATGGCTCAGAGAATGGTGTAAACTGGCATCCTAATGCACTTCGTCTAATTAATATTCCATGCTGGGAAGAAAATACCCACTTTGCTTAATTAAAAAGAGATTAATTTATCAACACAGGTACACTTTAATTAGTTCTTCCTCCATATGTTTCCAACTGTCACCTCCTATTGGCCAAGTGATAGGAATAGCTGCATGTTTGTTGTATAGATGTTGACACGTCAGAGGCCTCAGATCCCAAAAGCCACGCGTGATGCACCTGCTGGGACTTCTGCTTCATAGAATCAGAGAGCTGGAAGGTACCTCAAAGGCCCGTCTCATCCAACCACCTGCCAGGCAGGAATCGCAACTAAAGCTCTCCTGAAAGATGGTCATTCAAGCTCAGTTTCTAGACCTCCAAAGGCTGAGATTCTATCACGCTTTGAAGAAATCTATTCCAGTTCTTACAGTCAAGAAGTTATTCCTAACATTTGGGTAGAATGTCCTTTCCTACAATTTTGGTCTACTGGTTTATGTTCTAGTCTGGAGCAGCAGAGAACAAGCTCACTCCATCTTCTACGTGACCTCCTTTCAGACATTTGATGACCATCATGTCACCTCTTGATCTTCTCTTTTCCAAGCTAAACATGTCCAGTTCCCTCAGGCTTTCCTCTTAAGGCTTAGTTTCCAAACCTTTGACCATCTTAGTTGCCCTTCTCTGGACACATCTGAGCTTGTCAATATCCGTCTTAAACTGAGATGCCCAGAACTAAACACAACACTCCAGGTGAGTTCTGACCAAAGCAGAATAGAGTTGTACTATTACTTCCATCTATCTGGACATTACACTTCTGTTGACACAACCTAGAATGGCATTGGTTTTTTTAGCTGCTGCACTACACCACTGACTCATGTTTAATTTGTGGTCTATTAATACCTCTTCATTCACTGAAGGAGCACACAACAACAACTTGTGCGTATGGAGCCAACGGTCACTCCTACCTTCCATGTCTGTGGAGTGGTGGATCCACACCAGACTTGTCTGCCATCCAAGGTTCTGCACCCTATTCTCCATACTAAGGTTAGCTCCTTCTGATTTAAGGGGATTCAATGCCCCATTGGGATGGGATCTACCAGGCATCACTGCACGGAGGAAGGGACACATGCTTTCTTGATCTTCAACATACCTTGATAGTTCACCATCATCATGAGGAAATCCACCATCCTCCTCCCCCTCAGTGGCCTGTATCCTACCGGTGACTCCCAATGAAAGTAGGCCCATTAAGCCACTTGCTGGATGGTGATCCCATTGATTCAATGGGTCTAACATCACAGTGCAGGCAAGAGACTTCCAGCACCTGTTTTGATTTCCTCAGGATGCCCAGTAGAAATGGCTTCATCTACTAAAGCATATGGCATGTTTTAACTATTGATCATGGTAGATTTCTCTGTTTAGTGCTGCTCTCCAGAGTTGTAGGAAAGAGAAGTCTTCCACACCCCTTCTGGGAGAGGATGCTGAGTACTTCGGACCTTGTACCTACAAAGGAGGGGCTCTACCCACTAAGCCTCCCACCCTTCTCCAACGAGATGCGGCCTCTGCCTATTTGACATGTCGAGTGGACTCATTTGTATATTTCCCAGTCTTCCAAACTGAGATGCACATTTTTTAAAAAAGCCTTTGTACCCAATGTTCCTGCTTCGCTTAGTGAGCATTATGCAATGCCAAGCAAGATGAGGCTACCCGATGAACCTGCCAAAGACGTATACTGCAATTAATCTCTCCCCCTTCCCTTTAAAGGTTCTATCTGATTGAGCTCGGCCTCCGCTGTCAGATGGTTCCCATCCAGCCTTGAGCTGGGAGGGTACGTGCAACCTTCTCATTTTCCACACATGGATGTCTTCAGGCTGGGACATCACATCCACTTGTACATTTTGCTCAGCATCAGGAACTAGAAGTGAAGAATGTGGATCAGAGAAAGGCCTGAGAAGCCCTCTTCTTCCTGCCCAGCTCTTAGGTTTTTGCCAATTAAATGTGGACAAAATATACCCATACACAAAAGCCATTATTTAGTTGCATCAAGTAGTGGCATTTGGTGGCTTCCATTTTGATGGGTCAGTGAGTCTTTGAAAAAGCTTCCCAAGATGTTGATCTTTCAAGGACTTCTCCAAGGATCTCCTTCTCTGGATGTTTCAAGAAAAGGTTGGACAGCTCCCTTCTGGGGATGATCTAGCTCAGTGGTTCCCAAACTTTGGTTCTCCAGATATTTTGGACTTCAGCTCCCAGAATTCCAGACTGTTGGCCAAATTGATTAAGGCTTCTGGGAATTGAAATCCAAAACACCTGTAGGTCCAAAGTTTGGGGACCACAACTCTAGCTCTGAGTAGAAGGTTGGACCTGATGGCCTGTAGGCTCCCTTTCCAACCTTATGAGTCTATGAGAAAAGTTCAGCACCATGGATAGCTCATTTAAAATCCAGGCTAAACCCCAGAATGGATTCACTATCCCGACATATATGAAAGCCACAAGCTTCTGAAGTTATCCAGACGGGTTGTGGGAGTTACAGTGCCAGAGAGAGAGAGACTTAGGAGAACCAGATTCAAGTCCTCCCAGTGGAGCCATGGAATGTTTTGCTAGTTGCATCAGGGCTTATGTTTCTGCCAACTTTGGGTGACTATAACTTAGGCTGTTTTTGTAACTGTGTAACTACAGTCGGCCCTCATCATTTGTGGGTTTCACTTTCATGGATTATTTGCAAGTTTATCCAGCTCCTGGCCTCAAGTGCTTCTTTTCCAGGGGAACCTTCCCTCTAGGCAGCTCCAATCAGGCTGTGCAGGTCTTTGAAAACCCACCTCTGGTCCTCCTCCTCTACCAGCCACTGCCTGGACAACTAAAGGTGGATTGCAACCCAGTTTCTCAACAACACAAACCTTCTCCTGATGCCCTCTCCCACACCCAACGAAGGAGATGGGCAAGAGAGAGGAAATCTAGATCCCCCCACATGCCCACCCCCCCTTTCCCTCTCCTTTCCTTGACCTGGTTGGGACCCTGAGTACCCGTTCTCCCCACCATACCTCATCCCCCTTCCCACAGACACTTGCACACACATTTTGATATTTGCAGTTTTTCTACTTTTGCAGGGGTCCTGCACCACTCACCCTAAGCATGCCAAAACTCTGGTTTACCAGCATTCAGCTGTGGGGCCTGCCCCTCTCTGAGCCCTCCTGCTGATTTGCAAGTGTGACGGATAATCTGGCTGGTGGGAATGGTGCATGCACCACGGTAGAAGATTTCACTTTCTTCCTTTGCTTAGAAACTTTGCTTCCTTGGTCCTTCCCGAAGCCACTACCTCCTTGCGCCATTAGGTGTTGCTATGCGATATGCCAAGGCAGCATCTGTGAGGAGCCGCAGCGTCGATGCCACAAAGAGAAGGTCAGAAAGGAGAAAGAAAGAGAGAGCAAAAAGAAAAAAAGGGGGGAGAGAATCTTTTAGGTCAATCTGCTGTCATACCGTCCTGCAATGACCCATCTCAAATATACCATTATTGGTTTATACGCAAAGGAGAGGTGAGCTTGTGTTTCCCAGCATCCAACGCTTTCAAGCTCCACCTGTTCTCCACCTTGACAACATTAGAATTTTGCCCGGGGAGAATGGTACAGGAAATGAGAGGTTGCCATAGGCAACCTCCTCTCTCCCACATTGATTGAGCTAATTGTACCTTTCTGTCAAAGGAAACTGGGATTTCCTCTCTGTTGACAAAGGGCAAGTGTACATGTGGACACTTTGCAATCCATTGATTCCAGGAGCACGAAATCCCAAATGTGTGTAGCAGAAAGCGCCTTGTTCCCTACCGGCAAAGAAACAGAGAGAGGAGGGGGCTTTCCAGGTTTCTATTGGATTCCTCATCTGTAAATTCTGCAGAGAGTGCTTTGGGGCCATCAGAACATTCAGTGCACCTTGCACGGGGCAAGAACCTACATCAGGGTTTCCTGTCATAACTGTCCACATGCAGAGTTTTGCACTGATTCCGCTAACACAGCCCTTGTGTTGAGTGGCAACCTTACTTAACCGGATGCAAACAGCTTCTTCTGCACAGAACACAATATTCTTGCAGAAAATGCTGTTTGTTGTCTAGAAAATGCTGTCTTCTATGCACAACAGCTTTGCACAGAATAAGTTCCAAACTGCAAATAGACTTCAAAAATTGTGTGGATTTCAAAGACTTTCTTGCAGCAGGAAAAGAAAAATAGTTTAAATTACCCATTGTTTTCTTCCTTCACAAAGAATGACACACCTGATCTCCAAGCTGTGCAGGGATCTTTTGAAGCAGGCAACAAATAGCACACAAAGCTAGCATCCTCTAGAGCCCCAAAGTGACCACTGCTTTCTATATCATATTCCTGAAGTCTGTTTTCAGGGGTGCAAATGCCATGAGCCATCCTTTCCTCTTTCTTGGCTCAGGCGTGGACATTTGGCCTCAGATTTACCATCAATAAATGACAAGAGGAGCTTTATAAACTTCCCTTTTCCTGGATTACCTGCCAAGTTCAACGGCACATTTACCATCAATAAATAATGACAACAAGCAAAACTTTATAAACCGTAGTTTAGAGACACGGCGCATCTAAATTATGCATGGCACATGAAATCAGACTAATGGAAAATGTTCTAAACTTCTGGGCAAAGGATGTTTAGGATTGCTTGCATTTTATTAAGCATCACAGGCGTAAGTCCAAGCTCCCATCGGCGATGAGTTAGTCCTGGCATTATACAGCTGGGAAAGATCCCAAGGGGCAGTTCGTCCAACCCTTGGTCCGTGCAGGAACACACCATTGGAGCATCCCTAAGAGGAGGCCACGTAAGCTCTCTTTGCAAACTTCTGTTGAAGGCTCTATTGAAATAATCCTGTTTAAAGCCAGCGAGTGCCCACATGAGCATAACCATAATTCACAAGAACTGGTCGAGGGAAGCCAGGCCAGTCCCAAGTGTGACAAACAGAAGTGTGGTCCAGACGGTCCAAGGCTCAAAGGGAGAAAACGGTCCTGAGCAAAGTCCAAAGCCAAGAAGGCAGTTGCCACAAAGATTAGTCCAGAAGTAGGTATTGAAGGCCAGGAAGCCACAGATGTCAGACAGGGTTGCAGGAAGGCTTGGGAACTGTTGTTCTCCAGCAACAAATTGTCCTGGGCTGAATTAATTTAAAGCCAGTGGTAAATCAATGCTGCTGACCTCACTAGCTCCTGGATTGAGCAGTGAAGTGCCCGAACTTTTACTCTTGGTGCTTTAATTGACCTCTCTTGAAAGGGTTAAGTACCTCTGCCACTATCTCTTCCTCTTCCTTCTCCTGATATACAGGTGTTTTCTGGGATGGACCAGGTTCTGTTTCTGCTGGTGTCATGCCAGGACTGCTGCCTCCTCCAGCTCCAATGGGACCCCACCATCCTAGGCTACTTCCACACTTATAGTGCTATTATTCTACTTTCAACCTCCTATGGAATTCTGGGGTTTGTAGTTTCCTAAGGCCAAAGAGCTCTCTGGCTGAGAATTCTAAATGTCTCTGCCTCTAAACTGCAAACCCCAGGATTCCATAGGAGGTTGAAAGTGGAATCATAGCACCAACAGTGTAGTGTGGAAATGGCCCTAGTTCTCCGCTTCTTTGTCCAAGGAAGCTTCCTCTAGATAGGACGTCACACCACTAGCTTCTGAACTACTCTGTTCAACTGCCAACAACTCTTACCATTAGAAAGTCCTTCCTCAAGCATGGATGGAACCTCCTTTCTTCTAATTTGAATCCATTGGTTTGGGTTCTAGCTTCTGGAGCACCAGAAAACAAGCTCACTCCATCATCCACCTGACATTTATCCCATGACCTCAGTCTCCTCTAGGCTAAATGAATCCGTCTGTACTTCTCAGAGCTTGATTTCCAGACCCTTCACCACCTTGGTCACCCTCCTCTGGACACACTGCAGATTATCAATATCCTTCAGGTGAGTGACTCATGCCTTGAGCTGAGAGATGCAAGGAGTTACAGCAGAACCTGACTTCCTTCCAAGCTAGAGCACTGCTATCTGTGAGTTTTCTGATAGCGTTTCTGCTTTCCAAGGTAGAAGGAACTAATTGAAACCATAGGAATTGAGCATTCACTGCTGTGCTACCCGGAGCTGATTGAGCTGTCTTCCCTGAGAAGGAGATACCGTTGCCAGTGTAGGGATGTGTCACTTCACAGATGCAGCACCAACCATCTGCAGGTGGGAGAAAGAGACAGCAGCATAGATGGTACAAAAGCAGCAGCCAATTATTTCATCAACAGTGGAACGGGCCTCCTCAGGGGCTAGGGGACCGCTTCTCTTTGGAAGTGCTAGATGAAATCTAAACACACACGAAAACATATAACAACTCCTTTCAGTAGAGGTAGAAGATTCCATGAGTCCATCTAGACCAGGAATGGATGCATGTGGTCCACACAGTCATTTTTGTGTCCCCCTAGAGCCCCAGGGATCAACGATGGCAAAATAAAATGTTCCAAAATGCCCTTTGGGGAGTGGGGAGGACATTAACAACATGTCTGGAGGACCCCTGGACACTTCATGTTTGTTGTTGTTGTTTGCAAAATTAAAAAAACAAGCAAACCAGTTGCTCCCAAATTCCTTCTAGGAAGCTTTGGGGCATTTCCACCATGTTTCTCACCAAACCAATTCAGGCCCAGGAGAAGTGTTTCCATCCTGACAGCCAACCAGTCCTGACTTACTAGGCGGCAGCTGCTGCAAGCAACAGGGATCTGCTCCCCTGTCAACTGGGAAGCACTTGACTGATGTTTCCACCTCCTCTTCTGGACAGTCCCTGGTGTGACAGCTGGGATTAGGACCCCTGTTGCTGCCCCCCACCAGTGGAGATCTCTTACCAGAGTTGGGGAACATCAGTTGGCTGCTTCCTGATTGATAAAGGAACAGACTCCTGTCTCTCACAGCAGCTGCTACCCAGTAAGTGAGGGATGGGGGTGGAGACTTTCCTGCTCCCTAGGTATTCTTTAAATCAGTAAATATGTGGGGATCATTAACATGAACCAGTCACAAATGCTTAACTCTAGGTTAGTGATTTCAGCCAGCATCAGCAACAACAGCCCTGTGAGGTGGTCTTTTTATTCCTCCCCATCCTCCTATGAGAAAGAGTTGGGAAACTCAGAGCAACGGGAAGGGGAGAAAGAAATATGATTCAACTGAGTATCATTATGACATGACTAAACTAACACGACTCGTCGCTAGTCGCTGCTGATTTCCCAGCGTGGCGCTTACGGCAAGCGACCCGTCAGGGGGACGTCTTCCGTCTCGGCTTTATTAAGTGTCACTTTCTCAATTCATGCAGCAAAGGGGCTTGTCACTTCCCATCCTAGCAGGAGCCCTCGCCTGGCTTAATAATCACATCAAACAGAAGAGGGTTGTTCCGCCACGCTGTCGCCATGCCACCCTCCCACTCCTCTCTCTGCTTTATCATCACGCCGATTATCCGGCATATGCTTCCATTTCCGTGCAGCCGAAGATTTATGGAGAGGGGAAGAAGGAAGGCAACTGGCCGTGCAATGCCGCCTCCCAACTTTGGGGGAAGTAATCTGCGTCTCTCCTGCGCCTGATCACTTTGCTCCACCTGGCACTCCTCAGCCTTCCTCTACCACCCAGAGAACAGAGCCGGTGGGAATTTGTGCAGGCAAGGCAGGTTGCATTGTATTGGTGCAAGAGACCCCCTGAGGTCAGAGGGCCACATACGCCCGGCTCTGGCCGTTTGAGGGCCACACTATTGTTGTTGCTGCTTTCATTTATTTATATAGCTCCATCTATGTACATGGCACTTCACAGGCAAAACAGCCACAAACAGCAGGACCTGCCAAAAGCAAACAATCTAAGGCCATTTCCACACTGCGCCCGATCCCATTGTCCTCCCGTCATACTAAGGCTCATGAGACACAGTGGGGTAGTTCTTTGAGTGCTGGAGTAGCAGGGTTTGAAAACACAAGGGGTCATCCTGGGCAAGTCACACTCTCTCAATCTCAGAGGAGTGCAAAGGCAAAACCCCTCTGTATCAATCTAGCCAAGGACCCCCATGATAGGTTCACCTCGGGGTCACCATAAGTTGAAAATAATTTGAAGTCATGCAACAACAACAACAGACAATACCTGCAGGATTCAAATTTATGAATGCCCCTCTCCATCTAAAAAGAATAATCACTTTTTAAAGCATTTAAATCTGTATTCTGAAGCCTAGAGGTCTCTCCAACACCCCAGGTCTCCTCCATCCAACTCTGCTGCCAGGTGTTGTTGCCCGAAACCTTGCCGCTCCGTCTTGTTCCTTGTGAGAAGGACACACTCACTTTTGCAGCGAAGGACAAGACTTGCATTATTCACAAAGCCAGCTGCTGCCCTGGGCCACAAGAGATTTCAAGAAGGGAAATCCAAAAGAATCTTTGCCAAGATACTGCAGGCTATCTGGGGCAAAGGACTAGCTACCTTTCGCTCAATTGATTCGGCAGCTAAAAATAATGCAAGAATGATCTTTTCCCTTAAAAAAAAAAAAAGGCAATGGCCAGAGCCAGAGCCCATGTACTTGTCACTCACAAAACCACCAGGAGATGACTCATTAACTGATCCAAGGATGGTGAAGGCAGTTCGGTTTCCATCCTGACAGTCAACCACATACCCGAATGTGGTTGTCCCTGGCAGAAAAGATGAGACAGTTGACCTAGCTCCATCTACTCATATAGAGACAACCTGTCTAAGACTGAGGAAGAACATCAATTGGCCTGCACTGTTAGCACAACAAATTCATGCTAATATGTGTGTATAGGGGCACAGCCACTCTTCAGACCCGGCGGCAACTGGCAGCTCCCCTGGAGTGATGAATCCATTCCACTATCTAAACCTTTTTGGATCTGTCCAAAGTGCTGAATCTCTTTCTGGGGGCAAGTTTCATCACCATGGATGGCTCTTTTAAAATCTGGACTATAACCCAGAGCAGACTCACTGCTCCCATGGACACTGGGGTCACCATTTGCAATTGCTGATTTTTCCCAAAATTTATTGACGCAGTACTCAGCTTTTTAAAAAATGGCATACAAAAATATGTAGAATATATTAGAGAAATTCTTCTTCTTCCTCCTCCTCCTGTTGATGATGATGATGATTACCTGGTATCCTTTGTCACCCTCTGCATTATGTAATTTAACATATGCTGAGCTACATAGCAGAGGGATTAAGAAACTCTGTCAGCGAATTGCAAAGACACATACCAGGACTCATTGTGCTGGGCATGGAGCAATGGATTCAAACTACAGGAAAAGAGATTCCACCTAAACTTGAGGATGAATTTCCTGATGGTAAGAGCCATCCGACAGTGGAATCTGCTGCTGCCTCAATGGAGCGTGTGGAGTCTCCTCCTTCCTGGAGAATTTTAAAGAGAAGGCTAGATGGCCATCTATCAGGAATGCTGTGTCTTCCTGCATGATAGAATGGGGTTGGACTGGAAGGCCCTTGGGGCCTATTCCAGCTCTAGGAGTTTAGGAACCTACCTACTTGTGCATACATATGTGTCACACATGAACATTCTTCCAGTGGGTTAGGAAACCTACACCGCTTTCTGCTTTCACAGCTGCAACATGAAGGAAAGACACAGCTGAGTTGTCCCTTGGGATCCCTTCCAGGTCTAGGATTCTCTGATTCTGTGACTGACAGCTGGTAGCCCAGAAACCAGCCATGGTCCATGGAGCCCCACTTTGAGTAGCACTGGCCTAGACAAGCATGAGTGGGTAGAGGTATTCAATCACATTCTTCTGCACTGATGGATTGGATAGGGCAGAGCCATGTGTGTTAAGCAGGAATCAGTGACAATGGATTGTGCTGGCTCAGAAAACAGTGGACTCTCTTTCACTGGAGTTTTTCAAACAGAGGGGGGATAGCTATCCATTGGAGATACTTCACTTGTGGAATTCCAGCATTGTCGGGAAGTTAGACTAGATGACTCTGCAACTCTGTGAAAGAGAAGTGGTCCCTCCCAGAATTTGCTGTAACTAAAACAAGATTTTTGTTTTAGTTTATCTGACAAAGGATAGCAGACTTCATAAGCTCGTCCAGACCCATTAGTCATCCTTGCGTCAGCCGGTTCTCCGTGTAAACAGCATGTTAGAGATCCAAAGGACTTCTTTGAAACTGGCATGCATATGAGCGGGAGAACCTGGTGGGGAGCATCTTTGAAACGGAATCCTTTTATCTTTTCAATCCCGTTCTCTGGTATGAAGGCATCCAAAAGCAAACCGAAGCAGCTGGAGGTAGGTTCACACCAGGTGATGGGGATGGGAGTCACCTGTTTCCTCTGATTGGTGATTTCAGAACTCTTTGGTCTTCAGAAAAAAGCAGAGAGAGAAAAGAAGGGGAGCAACCTTTCCAAGTGTAAAGTCAATTTGGGGAGTAGGAAGGAGAAGCCTGAAAAAGACAAACAGTCATGGTGAATGTGGGGTGTAGGAGGGAAGGAGGACAAAAGCAGGACAGGAACTTTTGGGGTCAGAATGACTTGGAAGGAAGAAAGAACCTGGAAAAGGTGGGGAAAGAGAACAGAAAGCATGTTTATCTATCTATCTATTCATCCATCCGTCCATCCATCTCTCCATCCATCCATCTATCTGTCCATCCATCGAGGTTCTGGACTGATAGTGGAGATGGCAAAAGGGAAAACACCAGGCAGCCAGATCCTTCATCCACATTGTTTCTGCATCCTGTTGATGAAGAGCCAGAATTTTCAAGAATGCAGCAATCACAGCTTTTCATCAGTGGTGTCTGGTGGCTTCCATGCTGGTGGGTTGGAGAATCTGCTCTGGGTGCTGGTCTGAATTTTAAAGAAGTTATCCAAGACCTTGAAACTTTTCTCTTCAAAAATAAGTTCAGCACCTTGGACAGCCAGCTCCTTTAAGGGCTTTAGTTGTGCATTCATGCAGGGCAGGAGGTTGGACTGGATTCTAGAAGGCCCTCGTGGCCCCTTCCAACTCTTAGATCCTATGGACAGAAATTCCACATGAGGAAGAATTTCTTTACCGTAAAAGACGTCTGAGAGCAGAACAGTTTGCCGAGGAGAATGGTGGAGTCCATCTTTGGAGATCTGTAAGCAGAGGTTGGATGGGCATCTTTCCAAGGTGCTCTAAGTGTGCATTCTTGCATGACAGAATAGGGTTGGACTATTAAAGTTCAAGCTACAACCAAGAACAAATTCACCACCTCATTGACCCAGAGACTTCCAAATCCACCTTGCTTTTTGTTAACTTCCCTAGGATTCATAAACAGGAAGGTCTAGATTAAAAATATTTAGTAAGTTAACAAAAGCGTAGACGACTGTATCAAAAGAACATTTTTAGACTGATCTCTCCATAGTGCACCCCGGATTGGGACAACGACTGACTGAAGAGGAATGACTTGCTGGTTCTTCTCCCACCCATTCTTCAGGTTTCTACTCCTTGGATGTTAATTGCCAATTTGGCAGGATTGTTACTCTTGTTGCTGGTGTTACAGTGCTTGTTTTTGTTGTCGTTCCCTTTGGTTGAGGTAGATTCTAGATATGCAGGTAGGTCCTCCTGCACAGTTAACTGCTAATTTGGCAGGGCTGCAACCAGCACCAGCATCGTTTATTACAATTATTATAATTATAATAATTATTCCTCCCTTTGATTAAGGGTGATTGATGGTCGTGGGGATAGATCTGAGAAGAGATTGGAATAACAGCTGATGAGTCCACGAAAGAACACGGGGAGGGGGGGGGGCTTAAACTCAAACGAAAGCCATGTTGTCCCCACCCCGTGCAATTCCAAGGGGGCAGCAATGTAGCTGGTAAAAGTTCCTTTTTTGTACTACAAGTTCCAGGGTCACCTAGCCAGACTGGCTACCGGGCAGGAACTCTTCCAAGTGAAGATGGTGTTTCAAAATACAATGTCTTCTCTCACACAGAAACACACAAACACACACACGCACAGAGGTTTCAGCTGGCACCTCTGCTGTCTGCATTTGTAAAATGATTTTTTTTTTCCAAAGAGAAAGGCAGACTTTCAAAATTGTAGGGCATTAGGATGGAAGACAGAGTTCTAATAAAAACCATTTCAGGTCTGAGAGGTCATTCCTTGTCTCCTTCTTTTTATAACAACAAATGGCCCACACAACTCAGTGCTGCGTTTTCTGTTGCTTTGGGAAAAAGTCAGAAAAGCACAGCCCAGGGCCCTGATGTGGCCCCTAGCCTTGGCCCCCAATCTCTTCCAGACTGATACTATTTTCCCCCTACATGACCCTCTGTTGTGATGCTCCGGAGTCTTCCTCTTCCTCTCCCTGTGTGGGATGCCAAGGGGGTCTCACCACCCCCAGTAGCCCACAAAGAACAGAAGGGGGAAATTTGGGTTCTCCAAAGAGGGACGCCTTTAATTCTTCTAGTGATGGGGAAGTGAACTCCCTTAGCCAGTGCCCAGTTAGGACCTGGGCCTCGGAGGTTCCTTCCTTGCTTGCTTCTTACCAATAGATCCCTGTGGGGTCTTTTTTGGGTCAGTTGCTCTTGGAGGGCAAGAGGAAGAGAAGAGGGGGACCCAGATGAGAGGGTTGCTTAGCAACCCAAGCTGAGAACTGACATTCCTAAATGCCGGTAACGTGTTGTCGGGAGAAGGAAAGATCATTTCCAATAATGCACTCTCTGCAATTGATTCATTTCTTGGGGTCTCCAAAACTGTGACTACACTACATGGCTTGATTTCACTTTAAGTGTCCGTGCTCCATCTTGCAGAATTCTGGGATTTGTAACTCGGCGGAGATACTTAGACTTCTCTGGGAAGGAACTTTCAGGGCCTCTGTTCCTGAAAACCAGGGGTGGTTGCTTTGATTCTGCTAGCAGTTTTGAGTTATATTTACAGAAGGGTTTTAGTCTGGGGCTCTCTCACACTACATCTATAGTGGTATGATTCCACTGTAACTGTCATGGCGACATCCTACGACATCCTGTGATTTGCTGGGGTTTTTGAAGGTGTGATTAGAATTAGAAGTCAGCATGGTGTAGCAATTTGAGCATTGCACTACAGCTTTGGAGACCAGGGTTCAGTTCTCTGCTTGGCCATGGAAACCCTTTGAGTGACCTTGGACACGTCACACACCCTCAGCCCCAGAAAACCCCATGACAGGTTCACCTTGGGGTTGCCATAAGTTGGAAATAACTTGAAGGCACACAATGCCAACAACAAAGTAGAGCTCCTCTAGTGCCTCATCAAACTACAAATCCCAGGATTCCATAGGAAGTTGCCATGGCAATTAAAGTGGCATCATAGCACGATTACTATATAGCGTGAAAATGCCCCTTGTTATTTTTTTCAATTTTTTCTTGAGGTCTATGATGTTTCTGTTCAATTTCCAATGTCTTGGGGGCTCTGGTTGCCCAAGAGGTGACCATTAGGATAATAAATGGAAAACTAAAAAATACCAAATGTGGAAGAATGGCTTCTTAAAGTTGCAGACTTTACCCCCAGTTGCCAAACGGATGTGGATCTGAGAAAGGCAAACCAGTTGGAGATTTTCTCAAAGACTAAAAGCCATTCATGGATATTTTGAGCAACTAAAAAGCTAATGATGGTCCAATCTGTGGCTACGGTTGTTAGCAATTCTAATCAGCTGAGTTTAGCCAGATCTGTAATACTAGAATAAGACACTTTCTATTAATTGGTTTTTCTTTTCCATGTACAGTTTGTACAGGGAGGAAACAGAATTCTTTAATGCTTTAGTTAGCTAGTACAGTTAGGCCATGTTTATGGTAACAGATTAGGATTTTACTCCTGTGTTTTAGTTTTAGTTCATTTATTTCAGCTCAGCTTAATTTTAGCTTTAATTATACACACATATTGTTTATGTATAATTTTTCTTTCTTTTTTCCTTTTTCTTTTTTCTTCTGTCGTGAATTAGTTTGTTTGTATTAAATAAATATTGGGTTTTATCTGTCAAACAGAGCTCTAGTTTCCCCTTCTGAGCTACAGCACAAGAGGATTTCTGCAAAAGTTTTTAAGTCCCTCAATAAACTCACCAAAACTAAAAACAATGGATGGGATTTAAAAAAAAATGGGCCAGCAAACTGTTGCACTTGTGTTGGGTGCCAACTGTTGGCTCCTTTCTCAATGAGCCTGTGAATCTGCTCCGGGGTTTAGTCCGAACATTAACGCTCCCATCCAATGTACAGAACCTATTAGGGGCAAAAATAATTCAGTACCTTGGAGAGCTCCATTGAAGCCCAGGAGGAAATTCAGAGCTGATTCACATCACTGGCCAACCCATATGGAGGCCATTGGCTGCCCATTGCCAATATGGCACCTTTGGATGAAGGCGGACCAAGAAATCCAAATCCTGCCCTCTTTGAATCCAAGGTGACTTTGGATGCCTGTCCCCAAAGACTCCTTTTCTTCCTGCATTCCCTGAAGAGCCACATCAAAGTCTCCAACGAATGAACAACGTTTGGTCAAAATCTGCAAAAATATAACTAACGTATGGGTGGCTGGTGCTTTTTATTTCCCCCTTAAGTCAATAGGATGTGCTGCAAAGGTTCCATTTGCCTTCTTTTTATCCAGCCATTATAATCAACCTTTATGGGGGAGAAAAAGGCGCTACTCACAAGGGCTCTTGAGAACGACTGCTCTCTCTAGAGACAACAAACACAGCTTCAGAATCCAGCAGGAATTTAAGATAATTTGGCAATGCTGTTGTCAAAGAAAAAACTAAATGCATGGAAGTAAACACTAATGGATTAATTAAAACTACCACTCTCTCTCTCTCCCCATCCCATACTCCTTCTCCACTTCCTCCTTGTCCTTCTTCTTCCTCTTCCTTTTCCTCTTTTGTCCTCCTCCTTTGCCCAGTCACAGATTTTGCCCACCCCTAATTTACAAATTTATTAAGAATTGTTTGGGGCATCGTATAGTTTCCCGTAATTTTTCTAATGCAGCCCTGTTAGTGTTTTGCTAGTTCCATATTTGGGCTATCCAAGGCTTAGACAATTGCATTTGCATTGAATAAGATCATGCATTAGGTTTACTTAGCTAAGAAGTTTACATGATCAGTCGTGTGGACATGGGAGGGCGGTGAGGACAGTACGCCCTGGGCGGCAATGTTTTTGGGGCATTCAGGCTTGTAGCCACACCCCTATGTGTCATGGCCATGCCCCCGGGTCCCATGGCCATGCCCCCATGTGCCATGGCCACACCCCTGCACACCATGGCCATGCCCCCTCCTGCCCCCCTACTCACTCCAAGCTCCGCCGCTATATATGGTAGACAAAAAATGAAGTCAACACAATTTTTTAAAAATGCAATGATGTATAGGGCCGTAGGGAGCTGCTTTCTATTGATTCAGATTTACCCCAGACTGCCAGCTCTGACCAGAAGGAGCCATTCTGCTGGGGTCTGGGCTGTGATTCTTCCCTAGCCCTACTTAGAGATCTCTAGTCCCAGTAGTCTCCTAGCAAAGGACTAACCAAGCATTGCATCTTCCAAATCCGGATATGATGAGGTGTGTTCAGGACGATAAAGAACAGCACCCGTGCTAGCCGGAAATGATGGGACTTGCATCTAGAGGCTGCCGTGCTGAGGAAGATGGATTCTCAATCTGGTTGAATTTGAGATCACATTTTCATATTGATCCTAGCTATAGGAGTTCCAATTTCTTGCAGTCTAAAAAAAAAAAAAGCCAAAAGTTAGACAGGGAAGGAAGTTGACAGGAAGCAAAATCAATGCACTTGAAATGGGGTGCTGGAGGAGAGTTCTGTGTATTCCATGGCCCTTACGGATACATTTAGCAATGCCTAACTGGGATGTCCTCCTACCATATCGATTCCCAGGACCCAGAGAGGTCCCTTCCCGGCACCCACACCCCAGAAACACAAAAAGGCAGCACTTATGGCAACCAGTGCAGGAAGTAAAGGGAGAGCCCAGGCCCGGGGCAGGGCTTCTATGGGAAGGGCTTGTTAATTAGGACACAGCCGGCCAGGATACTGAGTCTATAGAATCAGAGGCTCAACAAGAGAAGGTTACTGGGAACTACTGACGCTCTTGATGGTGACAGCCATGGAGATTCTTGCATCCTCTGCCTGTGTGCTTTGGACCTTGGACCGTGACACTTCACTTGGATTATTGGTTTGGCTTTTGGACTGTTCCCTTTCTGGACTGTTGTTGTGTTTTTGCTGAGTGTGCTTGGCAGAGCTGCCGTTATCTAGCTAATAAGGCAGCAGATGACCTTTGGTGGGCTGCCAGGGATACATAGTAGCCTTTATGCAATGGTTAAATACATTTGCCCCAAAACCCATCCAGTGGACAACGCTCATTTCCATACAACAGGGAGCCTAGCAACTTGACATAGTAAAATGCTCGAACCACTACACCGTACTGCCCCTCAAGTAAGTAGGGCAGTATCATAGAATCATAGAATCGTAGAGTTGGAAGAGACCCCCAGGGGCCATCCAGTCCAACCCCCTGCCATGCAGGAACACCCTCAAAGCACTCCCGACAGATGGCCATCCAGCCTCTGCTTAAAAACCCCCAAGGAAGGAGACTCCACCACACTCCCAGGCAGCCGATTCCACTGCCGGACAGCCCTGACTGTCAGGAAGTTCTTCCTGAGGTTCAGGTGGAATCTCCTTTCCTGCAGCTTGAATCCATTGCTCCTTGTCCTGGTCTCTGGAGCAGTGGAAAACAAGCCCTTTCCTTCCTCTACATGGCATCCCTTCAAATATTTAAACATGGCTATCATGTATTAGCTAAGTATAGTAGCTGATCCATAATACTGGCAGAGCTGTCCGAGGTGCTGAAATCATTCAGGAGGAATAGGATTCAGAACCATGGAGAGCTCCTTTAGGCTGGACGTGAAAACCAGGACCATGGAGTCACCGTTCCACTGAAACGCAAAACACCATCCGTCCCTGAAAACACCCACAATTTCTGGCACCTTAAAGGGTTTCTGGTTCCTTTGCCTCCGTATTCCTCAAAGCCTTGCCACTCATTAAAGAGTTTGTCTCCCTCCCTTTTAAACATCATTAGGACCAAATGGCTGCATCTGACGCCTAATACCCCATTAAACGAGGCTTCAATAGAGAAGGGGAGATGCTAAAATAAGTCTAATCCCTCTCTGGCTTGTAGGAATATTTTTAACTAGTACAAGAGCTTTAGCAAATTGCCTCCCATGAGAGAGTGTCTTTCTACTTTCTCCCCAGCTGCAAATACACTTCAAAGAACTCCTAATATCAATATAATATGGAGAATGGAATATCAAGCAGAGAGAAACCAACACTCATCTCTTAACACAAGAGAAACTCCACTTTTGAAGTCTCCAAATTTAGCAGTAGACTTGTCGCAGAAAGCCCCTCGTGAACCGAGTTTGCAAAGGTACTTTCCAAAGTAACTTTTTGTAGAGGTTTACATTTCACAGAGTGCCATTTGTACGGTTGGAAAAAAAAATCATTTGTCATGCTTATTGTTACTTTTTGGATTACTTTTCCTTACCAGATGTAGGAGGAACCCTTAAGATTTATCCAAAAAGGGAGGAAAAGAGGGGGAAATTTTATATTAAACTGCCTGCAAATGGCCTTTTAAAAAAGTAACTTTAAAAGTAGTGAGGAGCTTTGTCAATGTGTGCAAAATTGAACTGAGTTGTTGTCTTCAAGTTCATTTCCAGCATACTGTGATCCTAAGGCAAAGGTCTCACAGGGTTCTTCAGCCTCTATTTTGCACTTGCGTTGCCCCATTGCATTCCACAGACCGCGAAATTCCATCCAAATGTTGCCCCTGCAAGCTAAGATCAGATGAAACGATGCATCAGGGCTACTGAATTTACTTCACTCTGTGTGTGCGTAAGTAAAAAGTTTCTAGTCTCTCCAACAAAGACATTCCAGCAGAGCTTTTTTGGAGCTCAAACATGTTGCTCAGTTCAGCAACAGGCCAAAAAACTGAAAATGGGAGAGTAAATCTCCGCTCCGAGACAGCTAGACCTTTCCAAAATCTTGTGGTCTAATCTAGCTGAAGAAATGCGCCTTAAATCTTTAATGGGTTTCTTAAAAGCCCAACGTTAGCACTTCGTACGCCACGGCTGGGTTTTCTGTCTGCAGCTCGCTCGTTCGCCGCTGGTGGACCGGTACGCCGCGGCGCGTTTCCAGCTGGGAAGTTTGGTTGAGCTCAATGCAGGCTGGCACTCCAATTTCTCGCCCCTCCAATTCCAATTTGGAACAGCATTCCTTGGGAGGAACCGGTTCTTGTTCTGCTCCCTGAAGTCTTTGCTTCTTCTAGTGATCTCAAAACTTATACCACCTCCAATCTGGCCCCGGTTTTGCAGTTATAAATTACACCTTACAGCTGTTGTTGGGTGCCTTTGGGTCATTTTGGACTCATGGCAACCCTAAAGTACTCCCATCACAGGGTTTTCTGGGGCTGAGAGTGTGTGACATGCCCAAGGTCACCCAATGGCGGCCTTTCCACACTGCACTGTTATAGTGCAATGATTCCACTTTCAACCTCCTGTGGAGTTCTGGGGTTTATTAAGGCCAAAGAGCTCGGTAGTTGAGAATTCTCAATCCACTTTCCCCAACTTGCAGAGGATTCCAGAGGAGGTTGAAAGTGGAACCATCGCACTACAACAGTGTAGTGCGGAAAGGCCCTGGGTTTCCATGGCCAAGGAGAGAATCGATATGGAAGATATTTGTGGAAAAGATGTTAGTAAAAGAGGAAGGTGTCACAATTTTGGAAAGTGGAATAAATTGAAGTATGATAGGCTCTGGGGATGGGGTATAGATATAGATATATGTTAAATTTAGGGTAGAGGTATGTGTGTGTGTGTGTGTGTATATATATATATATATATGTATATATATATATGAGAGAGAGAGGATACATTGGTATGTAGAGTAATAAGAATAATTAGGAGAGGATAATTAATGTATATAGGGTAGAGGTGTATATATATTTATATGTATGTATATATATGAGAGAGAGAGGATATATTGGTATGTAGAGTAATAAGAATAATTAGGAAAGGATAATTAAAGTTTAGGAAAGAAATAAGAATGAAATTATGAATATTATATTTTTTGGAAAGGATAGAAACAAGAATGAAATTATCAACAGCACATTTTGAAAATGGGAATAATTAATAGCAATGGGTATAACAAGAATGAGATTTAGATATCTATAATCAAAATATACAATCAGTATGACTTATAATACATTGTATAAGTAATATTATATAAATGGAATTTGGAGAGAAATAGAAATGTAAGCATTTTTTTTAGCCTGGCCCTTCACTTTTATGTTTGTCACGTTATGCAATGCTCTGATGGCAAGACTTGGACAGAGGAGCAGTCAGAAGTAGAAGTAGATCATGAGGGCTGGCTGCTGGGGGCCGACAATGTGGAGACTGGGCTCAGCAGCCGTCCCTCATGATCTACTTCTACTCTGACTGCTCCTTTGCCCAAGTCTTGTGAGCTGCACGGTAACCCATGGCAACGCTCTGATGGCGAGAGTTGGACAGAGGAGCAGTCAGAAGTAGAAGTAGATCATGAGGGCTGGCTGTTGGGGGCCGACAATGTGGAGATTGGGCTCAGCAGCCGGCCCTCGTGATCTACTTCTACTTCTGACTGCTCCCTTGCCCAAGTCTTGTGAGCTGCACGGTAACCCATGGCAATGCTCTGATGGCGAGACTTGGACAGGGGAGCAGTCAGAAGTAGAAGTAGATCACGAGGGCCGGCTGCTGGCCCCTCTTCAGAATACCGGCACCCGGAGGCTTGCAATGTGGGGATCGGGCTCAGCAGATGGGGGGAGTGCTGCAGCTGGAGGGGAGGTGCGAGGGCCACACGAAACGGCCTGGTGGGCCAGATTCGGCCCGCGGGCCTTATATTTGACACATGTGATTTATAGGTTTCAAAGAGAACTACGAAAAGGCTTTGGCACTTAAGATTTTGCTTTGCTTTTGCTCTGCAGCAGGAATAGAAAGATAAGCATCCTTCCTTCTTTCAGAGGTCTTTTAAGAGCTTAAGAACACTCACCTCGTGGCAGCCAAGTCCTCCCTCTTTTCTTTTTTTTTTTTGCAATACAATCGCCTAAGCTCTTGAGAAAAGAGGGGAGCTGAATTTAAGCCAAACAGGAAATCTTGCAGGGAAATTAAACAGCCCAAAGCGTTATTGATTGGGGTGGGTAATGCTAACTTTTGCTTTTCCATTTCATCTCCAGAACTAGCTACGGGCAATGGCTTCTCGGAAAGCTGGAATCCACTTTTTCTACCAATAGCTAACTAACCAACCAAACAAACAAACAAACAGGTTTTCACTTCCATGTTTCTTTCTTTCTTTCACTTATGAGCCATCAGAGAGCTCCAAGAGAGCAAATAATAAGAATAAGAATAAGTACTCATTGAGTGGGTTTGCCACGTTGCCTCTGCATGAGTCACTGCTCTAGAGACTCCACAATTTGCATTTTCCAAGCAAACTGACCTGATCCACCATATCTGGAGTAATCCGCAACGTGTAATGTAGCTACTCTCCAGTTTTTTGGAACTTCTCCAAATTTTGCAATGCATTTCTCACCTAGAGATGCCAAAAACTCATGCCACGTGCACATATTTTCATTTAAAATACTGACCAAAAAAAAAAAGAATCTTTGGACAAAATGCAGAGAAAGATGCATTTTAGTGTAAAATGCATGTTATTGTTGAAGTTGTTGCTGTGTAACTTCAGGTCATTTCCACTTATGGCGATCCTAAGACAAACCTATCTTGGGGTTTTCTTGGCAAAATATGCTCAGAGGGGCTTTGCCTTTGCCATCCTCTGAGGTTGTTAAACGGAGGCTGGATGGCCATCTTTGATGGGGTTGGGGTTGGTCTGGATGGCCTTTTGGGGTCTCTTCCAACTCTGTGATTCTATGGACGTTTCCGCACTAGACTGCTATAGTGCTATTATTCCACTTTCAACATCCTACGGAATCCTGGAGTTTGCAGTTTAGAGAGGGGCCTTTGAGGATGGTCTTTGAGGCCCCTAAACTGCAAACCCCAGGATTCCGTAGGATGTTGAAAGTGGAATAATAGCACTACAGCAGTCTAGTGCGGAAACAGCCTATGATTCTATTGTGCACACATATGTGACACACACGAGCGCTCTTCCACCAGGCTGGAAATCCTACCCCACTTTCTGCCTTCCCAGCTGCAAAATGAAAGAAAGGCAAGCCGACTTGGGAGCAAACATTGCTGTCTGTTCCTTCTCTCCCAGTATAATGACTCTCTAATGTGAGTCCCAGATTTCTTGGCGCCTGAGCAATTACAGCTTGATGGAACATTTGCTGAACCCTGGACCCGGGTGCAGCTTGTTTTCAGAAACGCTAATGCTCACAAAATGCTGAAAATGAGGCTTTTGTTACAAAACCAAGGACTCTGTCAAATGCAGAGCTGCCTGGTATTTTTTTTTTTTAAAGCAGGTCTTCTCCTTCGAAAGCAATCTACACAGTAGATGCAATTCTGCAGCAGTAGCGAGGATGAAGTAGTGAGTACAGGAGTGGCAAAACGATATGAGTCTTGGACGAGGACTCTGGGAGATTTTGGGGCAGGTCACACTCTCTCAGCCTCAGAGGGAGGCCAGAGCCAGCCAGAGAAAACCCTGTTTTTTAGAGCCACTATAGTACAATCGTTGGAGTGTTGGGCTAGGATTTCGGGAGACGGACGCTCAAACTCCGTGATCAGCCACAGGAATTTATTGGAGGACCTTGGATAAGTCCCACTCTGTCAACCTCAAAGGAAGGCAGTGGCAAAACTTCTCCGAAAAACAATCTTGCCAAGGAAACCCTAGGAGAGGATGGCCATAACCTGGAGTCTACTTGAAGATATCCAGAAAGGAGCGTGACACACTGATTTGAGCATTATACTAGAAATCCAGGAGACCAGAGTTTGAATCTCAGCTCAACCATGGAAACCTACTGGGCAAATCATATTCTCTCAGCCTTTTGGGAAGACAGCAGCAAACGTCCTGATGATGATAACGATAACCATCTTTATTTATATCCTGCTTCCCCCCCCCAGGTTGGGGCTAATAAATCTCGCAAAAAAACCTCCTGTGACAGATTCACTTTAGGGTCACCATAAGTTGGAAACAAGTTGAAGGTCCACCATAAAGGAGGGAAGGTACAATCTCTGAAGTTGATTTTGGCCCAATTTGGATGAAAGAAGTTCTTCACCCTCTGCTTAAATTGGTTGCTTTTCCTTCTTGCCTTGCCCAAAGCTGCGTTGGAGCACGACCCGATTGGAAATGGGATTTTTTTTCAAGCTGATCTTGTCAACCATGAAATTAACATTTCGTTTTTTATTTTTTAAATCTGAGAGTCTCAGGAACCTCAGACTCCCAAAGTCCTGCATACACAGCTCCTTGATTATCTTTCATAAATGGAGATGATTATCTTTTTCGATCTGTAACCAATACAACTCAGTTGGTTCCGGGAAATGAAAGACAGTACCTCTGCTGTCTTTTCCAGGTTTTTGCAGAGTGTCCATTTTGCCAGTCCAAAGCCAAGAACAACCCCATGGAAAGTTTTAAGGGTGGTCCTTGCAAACGACCTCCGCTATCGACAGATTGCTTAATGCTCATTGAGTGATCTCTGTAACTCTTGCCGGAGTAAGTGGTGAGTTTATCTGAAACGCACCAGAGCCCATGAAAGACAATTATCAAGCCATTGATTCAAGAAGCTGTCCTCGTTAAGAATGGGACTAATAAAGCTTGGGAATCCAATCAGTACTTGCCATCAGCCCTCCCTCTCCACAAAAGCAGGGGAGGCAGAGGAAATTGAAGTTTCTAAGATAACATTTATGCATTGCACACTGAATGGCCCAAGAAAACAACGGTTTTCTGCTAGGAGACGGCGTAGAAAATCTCCCCTCTGTGTCGATTCTTTATTTGGCCATGAAAGGGAATAACTAGCCAAAAATGATTAGTTAATTGCAACCCAGTCTTTTTCCCTCCGGTAACAAAGGTGGAAATGCTTCCATTACGATCATAACTTGGTGAGGGATAACTCCGCTCCTTTTGCAATGTAGCTATACCTTTTAATTCCAAAATCCAATATATGCATCATAGTGACAAGCCAAAGGTGCATAATCTATTCCGCAAGCTTTTGAAGCTCACAGGCTTCTTCATCAGGCACAGGTATTAAAAGTCATTTTAGGGGAAGAAATGCAAGGGCTAATGGTTGCAGATCTGCCTCTTTATTGAGATGATAAAACTGCATTTAAGATATCAAGGCAGTAACTTTCCCATTGAGAGCCAGTGTGGTTCTGCGGTTTGGGCATTGGACAACAGACCCTGGAGACCACTTGGCCGTGGAAACCCACCGGGTGGCCTTGGGCACGTCACACACTCTCAGCCCCAGAAAACCCCATGGTAGGGTTGCCATAATCCAGAAACAACTTGAAGGCACATAACAAGAACAATAAAACTTTCCATTCCCGGGAAATGCTTTGAAGTATTTGGAGCCCTGGTGGCGCAGTGGTTAAATGCCAGCACTGCAAGCCACAAGGTTGTGAGTTCGATCCTGCTGGGCTCCAAGGTTGACTCAGCCTTCCATCTTTCTGCAGGTCCGTAAAATGAGTACCCAGCTTGTTGGGAGCATGTATAGAAATGTTTCAAAATACATGCTATTTGTAAGTTGTTCGCCGCCTCGATCCATATGGAGAAGTGGGATAAATATAAATAATAATAAAAAAAATAAAAATAAAAAGTAACATCTAACTGGAAGCTCAGTCTGGCAAAATATTCTAGACATCAGCCAGACAAGCTTAGAACCTCTTTCTCTGTTTCTTTCTGGTCCGTCATGGTGCACCTCTGATTTTATTTTATTATTATTTTTTAATTTAAAAAAATGTCTGCATAATCCTACATGACTAAACAGGGGCCATCCTACTTGGGATGTGTCATGAGATAATGTCTTCATAGGAAAGGGTGATAGTCGCTCGGTAAAGTGGAAAGCAGTAGGAAAAAAGAGAGAGATGGTGTTACAAGTGGATTGATTCAGATGCCCTGAATCTGAAAGGCCTGAGTAGGGCTATTGATGCCGGGCAAAACTGGACGTCTCTCACTGATAAGAGTGACCATGTCCAAGTTGACTTGATGCCAAACAACAGCAAACTGATTCCACAAAGCTTGGATCTCTGTCTGCCTTTGCTTGTTGGTTCTCAATCAGCTAAACGAATGAACAGTAGATGGAGCACAGACTGCTAATGAGAAGAAGCCTCGCTTCTCAACTCCGGGGACTTCCAAGACATGATTAACTCATGAGCTGCACCCACATGAATCAGGAAAGGCACCCTTGAAGAACCTACATTTCAAAACAAAATGCCACAGAATTATCTGTCAGAAAAAAAATACAAATACAATTACAATGCCTAAACATCTGTGCAATCAATAAATCACAACGCATTATATTGAGAGATGTCATAATAAATTAAATTCATGACTCATGTTTGAAGCCGTACGTGGCACGTTTTCCAGTAATTTATAAATGCTCTCCGGTTCTCGACAGCTGGTGGTGGATTGCCTTCCTCTTTTCGGCTAGCGCGATGGTGTTGGTTTAGCCGTTGTGTCATGCATTTCATTTCCCAGTTCCCTGAGTACAGGTATTTCTTGTGGTCTCAGGTGAGATCTGGGTTGGAACAGGGACTCCAGAAACTGAGAGAGGGCTCAACATTAGCAGGTAGGTCGTGATTCATACTGACTGCTTTGCAGGGATGTTTCTACAAACCAAGGGCTGGTATTCTCATTGGGGTGTAGCTATGGGATCACATCTGTGCTGCATCTCTTGATATGAGCCCTGAAACCCACCTTAAAAGCTAGTCCACCATTCAGAGCAATGGAGTTCTCTGCTGTCAATGAGTGTGGCCGTTCATGGCCCAGTCAGCTGTGGAAACCCACCAGATAACCTTGAGGATGTCACACACTCTCAGAAAACTCCATGACAAGCTTCACCGGAGGGTCCCATAAGTTGAAAAGGACTTGAAGACACACAACCACAACGTGTCCCCTTCAGTCTTCCTTCCTTCAGGGTAAGCATTCCCAGCTCCCTGAGTTCTTCCTCATAAGGCTGGCTTTCCAACCTTTGACCACTCTTGGTCACCCATCTCTGTGTTTCTATGGCCATTTCCGCACTAGCCTGTTATAGCGCAATGATTCCACTTTCAACGTCCTCTGGAATCCTGGGGTTTGCAGTTTCGGGAGGGGCCGAAAGCAGCAATCAAACACACACCACGATGCCTTCCCTCGGACCGGAAAACGTACAGTCTGTTCTGCCCCCAATGGACCCAACTGCTTCCCTCTCTGAGTGCTTCATTCTCCAGCATAGATCAGAACCCTCAAAGATGGAAACCCAAGGACATAAATGCAAGACGGCCTTCAAAGAGCTTGGAAATGGAACAGGGTGAGAACTACGGAAATCTCCCAAGGATCAATGCCATGAACAGGCTCCTAACCCTAACCAAATGGCTAAGATGAAGAATTCTAGATGTTACTATCCTTAATTTATATGGTTGTAACCCAAATTTCCCCCAGCCCTGAGACTCCAGGCAGCCAAAATTAAAACAGATCCAAATAAAAGTTTGTATTGCAAAAACATGCAAAAATTAAGATGCAATTCAGTTGCTGACAGAATTGCAAGTGCTCCAAAAGCATAGTCATTAAAAAGCAAGAAATACAGGCAGTCCCCACCTTCCAGTGCCCCATTGTCTGACAACTTGCTCTTTTGACACTTGCAAATTGAGTTTCATTAATTCACTGGGGTTTAATTCACTGGGAGTTCCACTCTTTCTTCAGTCCTTCTTGCCTTCGGAGACTCGCTTGGGACTGCTTGCGTGTGTGTGCTGCTTGCAAAGAGAGCTGAGAGGAGGAAAAAGGTGCCAAGGAAGCTGAGAGACTTTGCAAGTAGCACATGGTCAGCTGGTCAGTCCCAAGTCCTTCATGCTCTCTCCAGGACGGTGCATGGGTTCTGCTTTCCAACCAATTCTATTTTCTGACAGTGCTCTGGTCCCTAACCCATCGGATAAGCGAGGGAAGCCTTTACAGACAGTGCCATATGTTCCCAAAAGCCCTGTCCCCCAGAACAGTCGGTTCCCAAAGGCCTGACCCAACAGAAAAGCTGGTGGAAAGGTGCAAGTCTACTCACTCAAGCCGGAGAGTTTCAGAGTCTGGGAGCAGCCACCCAGAACATCTTCCCATCAGAAAGGCCCACAATCTTCGGTCCCCTCTTCCTCCTCCTCTTACTCTGGGGTCTATCATCCCCTGGAATTCCCGACCAGCACTCCCAGATGGTAGGTGCTTCAAAGGCCTTGATTAAAAACTGTAAAACAACTGCTCTCCGTGCGTCTTGCATTATGGCAACCTATTAAGCTGAGGAGGGAATCAGCAGAGCATTAAATAAACCACACAAAGAGTTACAATAAATTATGCAAATCTGTTTGGGATTTTTAACACGAAAGGACATTATTACGCTATAAACTGTCAGGAAGAAGAGACGTCGCTTCAAGAGAGGGGCAGGGCACAGCTTGGAAAAGAGGTTCCTTCTGCCTCCAGTTTTGGAAGATCTCGAACTATGCTGGCACAGTTGGTGGAAAAAATGGTTTCCATTTCTCAAGGGAACCTAACGGTGGCTTCCTGTTGGTGTTTGACACACAAGTAAGTTCCCACAGACCAGAGGTAGCACATCCCTTCTGATCTTGGAAACCAAGCAGGGTCAGCCCTGGTTAGTCCTTGGATGGGAGACCGCCAATGAATACCAGGTGCTGTAGGATATATTTCAGAGGACGTGGCAAAACCACTTCTGAGTATTCCTTGCCTAAGAACACTTTATGAAATTTACGAGGTCACCATAAATGAACAACCTTGGAAGCTAAGCAGGAGCAGCCCTGGTTAGTACTTGGACAGGAGACTGACAATGAATACCAGCTTCTGTAGGCTCTATTTCAGAGGAAGGAATTGGCAAAACCACTTCTGAAATTCATGGGGTCTCCATAACTTGACAGCAACTTGAAGGCACACATGCACACAAAAGTGCATCAAAATGACTAAGCAGTCATAGTTTGGATATTTCTCGAGATGATGTGGCTTATTGAAAAAGACAATAATGCTCAGTAAAGTGGAATGCAATTGGAAAAGAGGGAAATTGCCTTAGAAGTGGATGGGTTCAAGCATAGCTTCCCTGGCTTTGCAAGACATGAGCAAGGTTGTTGATTGCCAGGGCTAATGAGCATCCCTCATTCATATGTCAAAGCTGACTTACCAAATAATAAGAGCAACAGAATGGCAGGAAAAGAGGAAGATCCCAGTACAGGTGGATAAGTGCAGTCTGAGGCCATTTCTGCACTAGCCAGTTATAGTGCTATTATTCCACTTTCAACATCCTATGGAATCCTGGGGTTTGCAGTTTAAGCCTCCTTAAAAGTGGAATAATAGCACTATAACCAGCTAGTGTGGAAATGGTGGAAGAAGTCACAGCTGCTCTCAATTTGCAAGGGTCCTGAGTCAGGACTGGGCTTCCCCAGGTGAACAGCAGCCTTAAATGAGGACATGCAGAAGCAAACACACCTGGAGCCAATCAGGCTGGGATGAGATCCAGCTGGCACCATCCCTCTTAAGGAAGGCAGAAGGCCCAGGTCAGAAACAAGTTGTATGTTGCTGGTCCTTGCCTTGTGTTCTTTGGGTCCCTTGCTCGTTGCCTGCTTGGATTTTTTTTGGCCCTGGGCTTCCTGACTGTGTTGCCCACGGAATTCCTGACCTTTGGAGTGTTTCTGGACCATGAATGGACAAGGTGTACTGGTAGTGGCTCTGTTTGACCACCAATGGCCACCTGCCTGGTGTGGACAATGAGTGTCTCCAACACCAAGACTTGCACAGGGTACTTGATGACCAGAGCTCCTAAAGGTCTCTTGCTTGGATGTTTACAGCCAACTTGAGAGCCCATAACAACTGCAAAAGCTGGGTTGTGCATCACTATTTTGCTGCCTCAGGCAAAGAACAAGATGGAGTCCTCATCCAGTTCCAGAAGCGAAGCGAAGAGACTGCTGCGTTGGCGCTGGAAATCGTCCACCTCTCAAAATGGCAGCAGGTTTGTTCCGAGGGCCCAAGGGAGAATGCTCAAAAGCAAAGCCTGGGAAACAGCCACTGCTGACCCCTACCATTTGCCGTCTGAGGCAAACCCCTCACCCTACCAAACACAGAGTGGGAAACTGTGTGATGGCTACAGGCCAATTCCCTCCCCCAATCCTTGCACACACCCCGCAGCAAGGAAACATTCCTTCATTTTCCTCTGCAGTCCTTCTCAAAATGGCAATAGGAAGTGACATCACACCACCTCCTGTCACCATTTTGAGAGGGGCTACAGAGGAAAACTGGTATTTGAGGGCAGCAAGGGTTTGTGGGGATGCTTGTTTGGGGGCATTTGAGGGGGTTTCTGCCTGGTTTGTGGTAAACATTGCTAAAAATTACACTTTTTTAAAAAAAGTTGGGAAGGACAGTGGAGGGATTCAGGGACCATAAAAGTGGGTTCGGGGATAGCTTGCTGGCTGGCTGCATTTTCCTCACTTCTTACTTAATGGGTGGCCCTGCCTTCCCATAAGGGTTGGTTTTAGCTTGGTCCATGCATCGAAAGGGTTTGTCGGGGAAGGATTTGCAAAGGGATAAAGCGACACCTATGCAGACGACTTCCCTCTTCGTTTAAAAAAAAGTTATAGTTTTTGAAAATATTATTTACAACGGGGCCTCCATATATGAGGGATTCCATCCCAGGAACCCCCACAAACATCAGAAATCACGAATGCTCCCATGCCATTATACTCAGTGGTGGTGATGTGCACATCAATGCTCCAATGCAAATGTGCACGTGTCTCCAAAATTTTAGGTATAGGATGCAACACTCTGCGGTTGCTCAAAATCATGGATCTAGAGACTGCAGATAAGGAAGACCCACTATATAATATATTTTTATACTATATTTATAAATATGACATTATATTGTTTGTATTATAATATATTGTTATTTACAGTTATTAATTTTAACACAATCTGATCCGCGAATGAGAACAAAAATTAGACTGAAACTTAATATTAAAACACTAATCACTATTTAAGTAAAACACTCTTACTAAAAGACAAAAGGGCTCTGATACTCCCCCACTAAATCATAATGAGAAGGAAAAAAGAAAAATAAAAGAAAAATATTATTATTCTGCCACTGGAAGTAGTCAGAGTTTTGAGTGGCAAATGTCACCGAACTCTGCAAGTGTCCAATTATAATTTTGCATTTTGGAAGCCTTTGAAACAGCAAGCTCAGTTTAATTAAAACTGCCTCTGAAGGGAGGGAGAAAAAAGAACATCCAGCATTATCAAGCTGCCCATCTCGTCTGGAAGAACTTTCGGCTGAACAAATTTGGAATGTATTAGAAATTCATTGTTTCTAATGCCATTCCTTTCTCTGTCTCCCCACCTCCAGCGCCATCCTTTCCCCTTTGCTGATTTATTCGTGCCGCCTCCTCCCCGTTCCCCTCTTTTTCTGTTAATCTTTCTAAATAACTTGAAAGTGGCCCTCCATCTATTTAGCTAAATGAATTCAGTCCACAGATACTCATTATTTTTTTAGCATGATTTATGCAAAGGCTGTTAGCTAGATTGCACCATGCTTGAAGGTTTCTTGGCAGTCGGAGGGGGAAAAAAATCCAGATTGGAGTCGGTGAGAATTAAGTAAGTGGGAGACAGTTCCTCCTCCTTAAAGATATACAGCAAATACAAAAACATCCTTGCTTTGAGAGGTGACGCTTTGCAAGAACTTTCAGACTGACTTCTACTCCAGTGGTTTTGGTCCAAAGGGAATGGGTTTCGTTACAGTGCGTACTATACTCGTCCTGAAAGGATCACACCAATTTAGAATCAATATGTGAGTGGTGATCAGTCTTTCAAAAGCATCCCAGTTGCAAGGAAGCAAAAATGGAAAAATTCCGTGGAAGCAAAATTGCTTGCAGACATTTTGGAGGCCTCATGAAATTAGTTCCTTGGTTTTCCCTTCAGGAAATGTGCCAGAGTTACTTAGCAAAAAAAGCAACCCCTCACATTCTCTGGTAGAGTTGGCCATCTTTGCAAATTTATATTCACTAACTGCTAGTTTACGCCCATCCTCTTTCTCCATTGCTCTAACCTGCAGCCATTTCTCTTCTCTCTCCTCATTCAGTGGTGTTTCACTGTGAACAAGTAATCTTGTAAATAAAGCTACTTTTATAAAGAAAGCTACACTCGCTTATTTCCTCCATCAGACCACTGTGGGTGGGGGGCAAGCAGCTGTGGGACTGGTTGTTGTTCAGCTTCTACCTTGCTAATTACCCTGCTTGAGCAATCCATTACTATCTGCCATATTTCTGTATCTTACACTCACCAGGCACACATAAATAACGGTTGTTTAGGCAATTGCTTCACTGCCGTTCCAGCCTTACGTCGGGGCAAGGGGAGTGGCATTTTGGCCGGCGTCCATGCCTCCGCATCAATAAAGCCTCCAGATCAATACTGTCACAGGCATCCCAAAGTGAATGGCGGGCTGGCCCGCAGGATGAAGGACAGACTAATGAGACCTGCCGAGTCCTCTTTGCCAGCTTCAGAATTTTGTCACATGTTGGCACTCGTCCCGGTCAGTGACTGAAAGCATGAAATAAGGGATGGAGAGCAGAGCAAGAACATCTCTTATCACCTTTTGGAGATATCTAGAACATCAGCCTCCTTAGAAGCCCTTTGACTGGAGGGTCCTTCTGTGCATTCCCTAGCACTCTGCATCATGGGTTTTGCGGTCTCATATTTTTGCATAATCTTGCTTCCGTTTCCATATATATTTACCTGCTTGTGGACTGAGATCTGCTGCAGGGCCATGCCTCTGTGTCCCACAAGTGGGGCCATACATTACAGGGGGACATTGGGGAGGGCCTTTTCTGCTGTAGTGCTCCATCTCTGGAACACCTTCTTCTTGGAAGTCCAACCGGTGCTAATCTTGGTGTCTTTTCCTTGCACCAAATTAAAGACCTGGTCCTTCACTAAAGCCTTAGGCTCTTTAATATACTTTTCAAATGTACTTTCCAAACTGTTTTAAGCTATTAAGCTGTTATATCATACTGTTTAATATGTTCCTATCCTGTTTAATCCTCTTTTGGGGAGGGGATTGGCAAAAGTAAACCCCGCTTATCTTGCTTACCTTGGGGCTCCCTAAGCCAGAAGTGACTCAAAGGCACCGGCAACCAATGAGAAAGGCCTTCTAAGACGTGAACTTCCATCTTGGTTCAAGCGTTCCACAGAGAACTTCCTGAATCCTCATCTCGAGATGACAAGAACACCTGAAAGTCTAATGAATTTATTGTGGGCTAAATGTTCACGGAGCAGCGGTTGCATCGCCGGCTGCATGAGGAATGATCTTCAGCATTATTCTTCGTGTGTCTGACAAAGTCACCTGGAAGCCAAGAAAGCTTCCACTGGAATAAATGAGTTAGACCTTACATCGTGGACTCTTGGCTCAGAATCAGGCTGAAAAGGAATGGATCTTTCTGCCACTGCTATGTTTTGGGAGAAATCCTGGTTTGCCAAGCCCAGATTTAAGCCAGGATTGGAAAGTTTGCTCCATAGGAAGGCCAGGGATAGACAAGTTGTAGCCCTCCAGATGTTGTGGAACCACAGCTCCCTTGTGTTCTACTAGACCATGTAGCCAATGGAGCTGGAGATAAGTATCTGAAGGGATGTCACGTTGAAGACGGAGAGGGCTTGTTCTCTGCTGCTCCAGAGACCAGGGCAAGGAGCCATGGATTCAAGCTGCAGGAAAGGAGATTCCACTTGAACCTCAGGAAGAACTTCCTGACGGTCAGAGCTGTCCAGCAGTGGAATCTGCTGCCTCGGAGTGTGGTAGAGTCTCCTTCTTTGGAGGTTTTTAAGCAAAGGCTGGATGGGAATGCTTTGATGGGGGTTCCTGCATAGCAGGGGGTTGGACTCGATGGCCCCTGGGGTCTCTTCCAATTCTATGATTCTAAGTCAGGAATGGTCTTATCTGCTGTTTTTGCTTTCTCCATCATTCAAAAGTTCTTTCCATCCTCTTTTGGAAGGAATTTGAGAATTTGGAGAAGGTGGGGTTGTTGTTTTTAATGAACCAAAGAGAATTGTCACTTATCTGCTCTGGTCAGATTCAGTAATTGCATTTCCTGTCAGCATGGAGACGAACACGCTGTACTTGCCTGCTGGGTGGTGATGTTAAAATGAGGAACTTCTCCGGAGAAAGAGAAAAGAAAAAAACGGAGATGTGGCATGCTTCATCCAGCACCACAAACATGGTTGAATACACACAGGGATTGAAAGCCAGCCTTTTAAGAGCTAAGCACTCAAAGCTCTCCACCCAGATGGGCAAATTTGCTTCCTTCCACATTCAAAAGTGTTCGGCATAAAATTCACTCCCTCTCCTTTCCGAAAAAATCTGTCAATGCGGGTAATGTTCTTATCACACAATGTACCACGTCAGATTCTTAGCCCTCCCTCAAGACCAAATCAGGTCAAATTTTCTTTGCCTCAAGCCAATGAAGTCCTTCAAGATGACAACAGTAGACCGGTCAAATTAGAGGATGACCTCCAATGGGTTATCTAGTCCAGAGGTTTTCCATCTTTGGTTTTTCCAGATGTTTGGACTTCCGTTCCCACGATGCCTGATGACTGGTCAAACTGACTGGGACTTCTGGGAGTTGAAGTCCAAAACATCTGGAAAGTCAATGGTGGAAAGTCAACGGTGGAGAACCACAGAACTAATCCAACTCGCTCTCCATGCCCGAACACATTAAGAAGAACTTCTTGACTGTGAGAGAAGTTTGATAGAGGAATGGGCTGTCTCAGAGAATGGTGGACTCTCCCATCTTGGTAGGTTTTTGAACAGGTTGAATGGCATTGCAAAGGAGAGCTTTGGTTGTATATTCCTGCATGAAAATGGGTTGGACTGGATGGCCCCTGTGGTCTCTCCCAGCTCTAAGTTTCTATGATTTGTATGACCTCACCTCCATCTTGTGGCTGTGAGTTTCTTAGGTTTTGGGTAAAAGAAGTACTTCCCTTCTTCTCCATTGCCCTTCTTCCTTATAGGAATAACAATGGTGATGTGACTCCTCCCAGCAATGCTTTATTTTTCCTCATTGTCTCAGGAGACCTCTGGTTCTTGCTTAGCACATTTATTTTGGGTTCTTTTTAAACATACACACAGAGAGAGAGGAATGTTCTTGCAAAACAAGCAGATCCAAATATGTGTAACCCCGAAGGAAGTAGCCATCCAAAAATACTTCCCATAAAACTCATGGCTTTATTGGGGGCAAGGAGGGTTGCAACAGACAGCATCCATCCATGGGTTCCGCGATTTTTCTTACAGTCTAATAAACCAAACAAAAAGGGGGAAAAAATATTTGCTTACTAGCAGGAGATAAATGCACAAAGCGTTTTATGGGCACGCCAGAGATGAGAGGGCCGTTCTTTAATTGCCACGAAAAGGAACACTGACGAGAGCGAAAAACCAGAGCTTGTCTTCTCCCGACACCCCCTCCTGAGGCGGTTGGTCACAGAAGGATGCTCTTAAAAGCTGCCTCTTAACCTGCCAAAACCTTGTCCTGCATTAGGAGAAAAGGCAATGAGACCAAGCAGGCTTTGGATTCAACGGGATGGCCTTGTGCCATGAAGAATCAACTGTCTATAAGCTTCAGCTCAGTTACAGCAGACTGGCCACTTTTGCAGAGCTTGAGGAAATAACTTTCATAAACTACAGCTTCCATAATCCCCCACTCTCCACAGTTTGCTGCCTACAAGCCCCACCAGGTTTTGCAGCACCTTGGAAATGGCAGTTTTTAGGATTCCAATGCCCAGAATTTCTCCAGTCGCTGTGTCTTTTCAGCTCAACCACAGCTGATTGATATCCTCCTTGCAGTTTAGAAAAGTTACCTTTTTGATGATGGCTCCTAAAATCCCCCAGCCAGCATGGCCTACTGTATGTAGTTTCCAGTTCATTCCATGCAGACTAATTGCCTTCTCAGAGTTTGGAAAAGTTCTTTTTTGGGGACTACAACCCCCACAGTCCCCTAACCTATCTATAGCTCCCAGTTCACTCCCAGAAGACCACTAGCCTTTTTGGAACACGTGCACTCAGGGGATCAGAGGTGTGGATGTGTCCCAAGATTGGCCAACAAGATGGAGCCTACAGAGAGGTCAAGCCTGGACTAGAAGGATGCATTGTGGGCATCTGCCAGTTGGAAGGAAGACCTTTTGCCTGATTTTCTGCCATGCCTTACATGGAGGAAGCCTCCTCAGATAAAGGAGAGCTGGGATAATGATCCCCAACAGAAAACCAAGGAGACTGGCAGCCCTGCAGATTTGGAGAGGGAAATGGAGTCCCCGCACCCTATCTCACATCCACAGCTCAAACACCAGGATCAGAAATGCCAGAAAGGCTTTTCTTAAGTAAACTATGCTGAGTTAATGAGGCCAGGCAGGATCCTTTACCACTGACTATGAATTAGCTCAATCAAGGCCATACCAATGCTGCAGACAACAGCTCCAATGCTTCCTGGTAATCTTGTTTGACACCCTCAGCTTCGTGTATCTCTGATTTTTGCTTCAAACCTGGAATAATCTCTCTTGCAACTCCCACCTCAGTTTGAGGCTCCACTCAAGGACTGTTTGCTTAATTTAACTTTTCTTCTGCAGACACTGCGCTCACATTAGGACAGGCCTGATTTTTTCCCTGGTCAGCCTCTGTGGGCTAGAGATGCTTGCCCATTTTAAAATAGGACACCCACCCTTCATATCCCAAATCCACCCAGTGGATTATTGATGGGAGAAGGCATTTTCCAACATTTGGAACCAGCCACTTTCGACCTCCACCCACCAACATGGCCCAGTCTTCCAGGATGTTCAAATATGGGGAGAACCCTAAGGAGGGATGTTCTTTCTCTCCCGCAATGGACAGAAAACTACTGTAATCATTCCTCCTCACATGCAAGGATGAAATAGTCAAAGATGCCCATCCCTGCTCCTTGATGCAGCACCTTGGAGACAGCTTTTGCAAATTGTTGACCTAAGCGCACATTTTGCAATGAATCAGAAAGTAAAAGGATACAAAATGAGGGGGATGAAACTTTCCTTTCAGGAGACAGCCAGAAAACACCCCATGGCGCTTGCAAATTATTCTTCTCTCCTCATCCTCTCCTTCCTTCCTTCCCTGCTACTGTCCGCATTCAGCCAACCCTTTTTTTCCCCTTCCTTTCCTTATTTCTGACTGAGCCAAGGTCATTTCCCACCATCCCATAATTCAGCTCAAAGCACCGAGCTTTGTGCACAGAAAGAAACCTGCTTTCTCTGAGCAATGCCCTTCCCTCCCAATCAGGGATGATGAAACCCTGAGTTGTTGCACCAAACAATTTATTCCCTTAATTAGCTTTCTTTCTTATTCATGAGTTTCTGCCTTCCTCCTCTTCCATTGCAGCTTTTGCATCCTTCAGACTGGGGATGCTCCTTCCCCTTTTCAAAGTAAGAGCAACAATAAATAAGGACCAAAATAAGGGGGGGGGTCTGGCTGCTTTGTGTTCTCCCCACCTCACAACAGCCTAATAAAACTCGGTTGCGTGTGCATTTCTTGAACAGCCTTCTCCATTAGTCTCCACTCCACTCTGGAAGTCACACTGACCTCCGGTTCCAATCAATTTTCAGTTATTAACCAGCAATGAGTAGCAGCCAGGCCTGCCTTTTGTAAATTGAATATCACAGCTTGTCATAAACCTGTCTGGTTGCAAAGGTCCCAGGTGAGAAAGCATCTGATCCGTTGCTGGGAGCTCTCTATTGATATTCAGCCTCCCTCCGGTTCCAATCCACTTTCTTGGAAGAAACCCAAAGCTGGGTGCTTTAATGGCCACACTCCCTACTCTGGGCCGACGGTCTGGTTATTCCGAAAGGCTAAAACCCTCAGAACTGATTAAGTGGACCAAAGAAAGGTCAACATTTTGAAAGAAAGATCTTATTCCTGCATCCAGAATCACTTTGTTCTTTTGGCTGTGGCTTGATTTCTAGCCAAACAAACACACTCACACCCACATGTGCACCTGTTCTCCATAAAGGCCATAATCTGCCTTTTGGAAGCATTGAAAAAAAGGATCTCTAGGAGACGTTCCATTTTAAAAGAAGGCCAGTCCATTCTGCATTAACCGACCATGTTTTTGGCATACAACCATAAAGAAAGAAACCATTTCTCATATTCAAGCGGTCTTATTGTTCATAGTGGAGATACCACTCCCACCAAAACAAATCGGACCCTGGCATTTTTTATTAGCAGGAGCTGCCTACAATGTGTCTTCTCCAACAGCCAAGGATGCTAAGTTAGCCCTGATACAGAGAGAGAAAAACCTCTAAACTGATAAAAATCTAAGATAACAATATTAAATCTTGTATGT
The DNA here is from genome assembly GCA_948474755.1 of Ctenosaura bakeri. Lineage (NCBI taxonomy): Eukaryota > Metazoa > Chordata > Lepidosauria > Squamata > Iguanidae > Ctenosaura > Ctenosaura bakeri. Next base: position 128,092 of record CAOLHI010004231.1, read on the forward strand.
TTCTATTACCAGTTGAAGTATTTCATTTTAATCATGTGTCCTTGTGAGATGAGGTTGTTTTTTTTAATGGGGATACCCAAAAGTTTGGTTGGATAATGCAGAATTAAGCTTGATTTTAAAGGATTCTTTGAGCCAGACGAGTGTGTGTGTGTGGCAATGGCAGAAAATCCCTTCCTTCCTTCTTGTGCCAACCTGATGAGAAAGACAGATGAAATTTTGGTTAAACCGACAGATGCAAGGGTGCCCCCTCCTCAGTTCCCCTTCCCCAAAGACCCTAACTCCTACCCCACCCAGAAGTTACAGATCTCTAAATAATCCGGTGTGGGGAATGGGAGGGCGGAGGCATTGTTTTTGGTCCTACTGAGCATCCCTACAAGAGTAGACCCGTCGAACCCGTTGCATTTACACTCAGGTAGACGCGCGCCTGATCCCTCCGCCCAACGGGGTTACTCCAGCTGGGACACCCCAAAAGCATTCCGGTCGTTATTTCAAGTAACTTGAGCCAACCTTGAAAGTGACCTATTTTTAAGGGCTGGATTTCATCCCCGGCAGGCCGAGGTCGGACGCGGCCCCCCTCCCCAAATTCAGGCGCCGGAGGAGCGGAGCGAAGAAGAGCGACGGAGGAGCCCCCGCTGCCTCTCGGTCTGCCCGGCATCCCGGTCTTCCTTCGGCATCGGTGGCTGAAGCCTCGCCCTCCGCTCGCCGCCCCTCCTGCGGGGTCCACCGGGACGCCTCCGAGGAAAAGGACCCCCACCACGGTGGCTGGTTTTGCCGCCCGAGGCGGGCGAGAAGGGCACTGGAAGGTACCCGTCCTCGCCAACGATCCTGCCAGGCCGACCCCGCCCCAGGTGGAGGGCGAGGCGGGGTCCCCCAAGCGGTTTCTCCCCGCGGGTCTCTCTCCTTTCCCGAGAAGCGCCGGATCCCCCGGGAAAGAGACGAACCCCACCCTCCCTGCGCCCCACCGATCCCCAGGACCAGCCCGCCCCTCCCCGCAGAGCGGCTGAACTTCTGAACCGCCTCCCACCCGACCTTCCCCGCGCCGCCACCTTGGGAAGCGCCGCTTGCCAGGCGGAGAGAACAAAGGAAGAGAGAGGAAAAGGGCGGGGATGGGCGTGGGGGAGGGGGCAGCGGGAAAGTGGGGAAGCCCCCCGCCCGCCCCGTCGCCGATCCCAGCTCCCCGATGCCCGGC